>DWMF01001698.1:0-11051 GCA_018244815.1 Parelbella polyzona | reverse complement strand
TAAGCTCTTATAATAATGTTGTTTATCTACTGGGACTATTACATACTATTCCATTGGCTCTTTATCAGGTCTCAGGGTCGATTCGCAGCAGTTAGGATCGAAAGCAGTGATATAGCATAGCCTAGAGGTTAAGAACTCAGCCTCTCATTCCGGGGATGCTGGGATACAAATCCTTGGCGCACATCTCTTTGCAAAAAATGCGTTTTAAATTTAAATATCACTTGCTAACGAGGAACAACAAACATCGCGAAGAAACCTGCAGACCTTAGAATTTATAAAAAAAACAAAAGACAATTCAAAGGTGTGTGAATTCTGCTATCGCGCACTTGGTCAGCATGGTAGACTATGGTATTAATCGTCTAGTTACGAGAGGAGACCCATATTCCAAGAGCGGAATGATAAATGGGTCGATTATTATTATTATTTATTAGGGTTGATTAACATTTTTAATAGAAATACACGTCTTTGTGCCTGTTTTATACATTTGAAATTTTAACTAATAATTTTATGTGAATAAATGATATTACAGTTAACTAACAATCTGCTACTCACCAGGTATACAGTGACAGAGCAAGCGGGTACCAGTGAGCGAACAGGACGCAGCATTGGACCGTGCTCGCGAAGGACAAGGGCAGGGCTGGCATCCGCCAGGGATATCCGGTGAGCCGAAATATCCATCTGCGCAGCGCTCGCAGTGAGCTCCTCCCGTGTTGTTGCGGCAATTCTATTTTGTATAATTTCTTGTAATGAATGTTCATTTTAATCCTAAGATGTTTTCAGTTTACATTTATTATGAGATGCTATAAATTTCACAAGTAATAAATCAAACTTGATTTATTGAAGACGCATTGAAATTAAAATAAATACTGTGCTACTTTTCCTAGCTAAAACTTTTATGAGAACATATTTCATTTTGTATTTTCACGATTTTAATCATATTGCAAATGTCTATAGTTAGAGTAATCTACGCGTAATATCTTCTAAAAATGTAACTAACCAGACAATTGCCTGTGTCCTGGTCGCACATATCAGCTCGATCGTGGCACCTGCATGGCGTGGCAGCAGCGGCCAGCTGTATGACTATTGTGCCAGCAGTATGCTGGTACCGTGGCGCGGTTGGGGGTAACCAGAAACCCGCCGCCGCTCGTTCGCAAGAACCGGATGCATACTCTCGGGGACACATGCAACGTTCGATGCCCGGAGCAGGTGCGCCTCTGGCTAATCCTGGTACGGCCGTTTCTAGGGATATGTTGAGCACTCTGGTGAAGTTAAAATAGATTAGTTATCATAATTGATAAATTTAGTCTGATTAAACATCCCTTAGCTAGTTTCTTAGTACGCTTTTAGTAACAAAATTTAAGAGTGCCTGTTTTTTCTTATGAATTATTCTGTAGCTGTATTCTTCTAAATAAGCGTTATTATAAATTAATATTGTTGGTCCAGTGAACTAGTCTGCTGGGGATGTGGATTTTGATGCCCATCTAAGGCAAATATATGCTTGATCAGCACAAATTTTTATTCAATGTCTTTACGTAAAATGGTTTGTCAGCCGCCTGGATACTATAGCACGCATTCTGCCTAGTTTACTATTGCGTAGATGATCGGGTGCTTACTAATGTTATGTTAATGTTACTATGTTATCTTACTTACTGTTTTCATTAGTGAATCATGATTATAAGATCATAGTTACAAGTAGTGGATATCAATATGCACTCACAGCACATGCAAAGGTTCTTCGCCAGTAGGCTCCCTGGTCGAAACTCTAATTTGAATCCTCTCCAGTGCTTGCAGAACGTGCATCAGCAGTCCGCGTGATGCAATGGCACCACGACCTCGTACTTCCCACAAAGATTCGTGCAAGTATACTGCATGAGTGCCATTCACTGCTGGAACTCGCTGGATAAGTAAAGGTTTAAAACATAAGAAGGCTTTAACGCTTAATCATTTTGGGTATAGGTATCATCAATATTTATTTCAATTTCATCGTATGAAAGTAAACGAATTCAAAAAGATTTTAATCCAACTGAACAAACCTCGTAATAATCCAGCACGATGCTGTTTGGTCCATACAATCGTACCAGAGGGAATCTATTCAACAAGTCAGGTGGTAGAGGCTCCCCTCCTTCCTCTTCCACCTTGAATCTGAGCGCTCCTCCATAAGATAACAGGCGATCTCCCAAGAATAGTTCTCCTAATTCTACGTATATTGGTACTGGTGGCCAGGGTACAGAGATGGTAGCGTCTGGCGAGTTGGTGTGGACTGCGATCAGGGAATTTTGATCAACCTGTAATATAGAATATAATACATAACATAAATGAAAAGACGGTAACGTGAAATACAAACACACAAAGTAAAATTATGCAATACGTGGAAGCTTAAGACAAATTCAAAGATATACAAATAACTTACGGAAGTGACGCCCTCGGCCCGCAGTAGGGTGAGGTGACGCGGTGCGGGTGCGTGCAGAGCGGCGCGCGTGACCGCTGCTTGTGTGCACTGCGCACTGCGCCCGAAGCAGAAGCATGCAGTACAACCTACGGGATTGTCCGCAAACAGTCCGAACGTGCCTTCCAAACATTGGTCGCACTTGTCACCGACCACGTTTTCCTGAAACGATTCAAATTTATTGGCAACTAATGGCACAGCTGTATAAGTTATGAAGAAAATGCACTTGTACATTGCTACCGGAATTTTCCTTTTTATTTAAAGAAAATATACCTTGCAAGGACATCGGCCCTGTTCATCGCACGAGCATAAGCGGCTACTGCATTTAGTGCCTGCTGGGTTACAATGGCAAGGCTTACACCGCGGCCCGAAATGTCCCTCCGCACACCGGTCGCATGACGAACCCGCCCAGCCCGTACGACACCTACATGCGCCTGATACTGGATCACAAGTATCTGAAGAACAAGAAAATCAAGTCATTGTCTTACACATATGTATATGTGAACTTGTGCCTAAGCTAACAGTTACCAGAAAATCGTCCAAGAAAAGTGTACACATGCAATTAATAAGCAAAAATATTACCTATATCTTAGGCTAGACCTTCCATATCATCAGATGATATTGTATTAAAGTCGTGCCTTTGGCTGTTAATAAAAAAAAGACTAAAATGTTTAATGTTACTTTAATGGTCAAAACTTTAAATGTTCTAAAAAGTATCTAATGTCCACAATGCACCTGATATCGCAGCGACACCGCATTTGCACGATCTACAGCCAGCCGCTCGGTTCCAGTATCCCTTCGCGCACTGTCCGCATCCGGGGCCACGGGTTCGTGCTGGGCACACGCAGCGGCCATTTACTGTCGAACACACCTTCCCATCTGTGCACGTTGGGCATTCTGCAATAGTCAGGTAAGTAAATGGGTAACATTTCATCTATAATGAATCATTATAAGTAAATATGACACTATAAGATAAATTAAATAACTTTTAAGTCATATACAGAAATATGTTCTTTTGTTTATATTTATATATTTAAATAATTCTACAAAAATTATGTGATAGTACACACACATGAATAATTATTAAAACAGTATATTATCTGCTTTACTTACGTAAACAGCCCGTGACGCTGAACCCGTAAAAGCCGGGCAGACAACGGTCGCACTTGGGGCCGCCGACACCGGCCGCGCAGGCGCAGAGCCCGCTCACCGGGTCGCACGCGGCCGCACCCGCCCCGCACTCGCACCGACGACAACCCCCGCGATCCAGGCCCCAGTAACCTTCCTGTAAAAGACAAGATGAGCATCAAACTAGAATTGTTGTTCTTTATTAACATTATTGATTTATTTATACCGTGGATAAATTAAATGATACCCCTAAATATCGACATGAATCACTCAGATACACAATTATTGAATATTATAGGCGAGTTGCACTTTATGACGTGTAGCGCAGAAATTATATTGACGCGGTGCATCATTATGTCTAATCAAAGATATCGTATTTTAATAAACCCTTAGATAGCGAATAAATAACAAATTCCATTACGGTGTTGCTATTAAATTACGTTTCTATTACTATTCGCTCGTTCTGCCTAACGATTGTACCGAAACCATTATGTAGTTTAATGTACTTGTGATAATTTTGTGTATTTATTCGTCTGATAACATTAAATTGCAATTACACGGTCGACAGATAATATCGCGAGCTACTTTATGTAATTCAATAATATTTTATCTGCCGCGCTGTTTAACTTTGTAATTCTAACTTACGGACAAGTTGTCGGTGATATGACGAGGGCTGTCCCTACTGCTTAGTCGTAAATGAATTTTACATTATCTGTATTTAAAATCCTTTTGTCCTTTTAGATTGTACACACAGATTTATCCCACGACTGGTAAACGAGACTGTACGAGAAAATGATACGGAAAAATAATACATATTCCTGCAAGGTTGCAATCTTAAAATATAAACAATACCAAAATTAAAAATTCAAAAACACAATACTGTATAAAAATTTGGATTTTTATTGAACCGTACTGATGTAGGACGATCAACAGATATAACATTTCGTTAAATATGAAGCAGGTCGACCACAAAGCGCTTCTTTCGCAGAAATGTCTGGCTGACATTTCCCAAGCGATAAAACATGAAACGGGAGTAACTGGCCGCTGCTGTGGCATACTTGTGTATAACGCTCCCTGCACACGTGGATAGCGGGCGCTCCGACCGCGCACTAAGCAAGTGACAAACGTTCAAGCTTGTAATACTGGAATAGACCATGTGACAAATGACAAAAATCTAGAAATTTCGAGTAAGCTCAGTCAAGGGGATTTTGCCCATAAAGCCTACGCTAGGTTTCTGATTCAGGATCATATGCAACACTAAAACTCGCTAACTACATACAATTTTGCTTTTAATTTGGAATTAAATTTAAACTAAACAGGCGACTTTATACTGCAGGGTAAACGTTTATGCACTCCGAATAGCGAGTGACAGTGTGCGGTAATGCAAATCTGACGCTGCATGTCGAGTGTATCGCGGCCTTTAGGTCAATAATTGGTTCTGAACCGGCGTTTATTCAATTAAAAGGTTTACCGCAGCCCTGATTATTGCAAGTGGGTTACGCTGATTTATACTGTGGCGTTAAACTCGCTGCCAAATATACATTTATTTGCAATAAATGATTTTATGTAAATGCGAATGCCGCGTGGTGAGTACTGGTCAATGTAGACCAGGGACATGTATATCTGACGTGAAGCTAAACAGAATCTAAGGTTATTGAAGACTAACAACTTCGTATGTTTGAGTTTGTCTACCCGATATTTTAGACAAAGTGGCTAGCAGCACTAGACGGGAGTAGGCTAATGATAATGATGATGATGATGATGATTTTTTAATAGGACGTGCATGGTATCTCTTTCGTCTTTTTCTTCTTTTCCTTCTCTATTTCTCTTATTGAATAATGACAGGAAGATTCTTCTAATACATAATTACCTCGCAAGTGTCGCAAGCGCGGCCGGTCACGTGTGGCTTGCATCGGCATTGCCCAGAACGAATGTCGCACACGTTGGTCTCCGACCCAGCTGACGAGCAGTTGCACCCTGGAACAAGAGAAAGAGATATAGCATAAATAGATAAAAGATAGGTACTGAAGACAGAAATGAAGCTAGCTAATTTTGTCTTTCCTTTTAAATTATTCAAGGGGTACGCAGAGAGGACCGAGTGCCAAATTATTTGATTTGAATTTTCGATGTGAACATGCTGGAATAAGATCACTTAATTTTTGTCAATCCAAATTAATGTAGTATACATTAATTTGGATTATTAAATATGAAAAAAAGAGTAAGAAGCAGCAAATGTTTATATAATTATAGTTATATTGTTAATCAATACATATCTATGAATATTCACACACAACATGTACCTAAGGCAAAAGTAAACTAAACTGAACATAGTATTTGGAGATAGACATAAACACAATTTTTCCTGTTCCAGTAATCTTGTTATTTTTTATATGTTTCTCCGGACCAGTTGTTATATATTTTTATGTAGCTTTCAATACAAAATGAACTATTAATTCTCAATAAGATCTATTTTGTATATCGTCACACAACGTCCAATTAATTTACAATTACTTCATAAACAAACCCACTAGCCGCTTGAATACAATCGCATTTTAATTTACATTACGTCCCGTTCACAACGCAGGTTAAATAGACATCATATTTTATGTCCCACGTCTCGTTATCGATCTGTTTGTGTATCTCTTATAATGAAAAGCTTTTACGGGAGCAAATTATCCGTGCATATCCAAGTCGCAATCGACCCATCGACACGATACCGCTAATCGGTTTTGTTACCGATCGCTCCCTATCGCCAATTTGACAATTAACGAGCTGATAAAACTCTTGTTAAGTGCTTTGATCGCTTCTAAAACTTGTCTTGGATAAGAGCCGCGTTGAGTTGGGGCAGCGATGCTCAATTTGAGCGGCTAAGTGAGACATGACAGCACACGATGCTTGAATGTTCTGTTTACTCGTGGTATTTAAATGAATGAATGATTTAATGAATAAGCGATGTATTTACTAATGAATGAATTATAGAATCATTGAATGAAGGAATGAATAAACGAATGGATGAAAAAGTTATTGTTCACTTGTAGTGAATATTCTATGCAGGGTACAACTTCGAAAGTACACATCTGTTGTTGCAGAACAATTATAAGAAAATAAAATGAATGGTATCTTGCGCTATGTATCTACCAAAGAAAAGTTATTAGAATCCACCTTCAGGGTTCCCATGCTAATACGAAATTATTGTATCTTATTTCTGTTGGCACGAAGCAATGTGGGACACTAGTTTGAAGAGCGTCGCAGGCAGACATCGTAAGATTTAAAGCGTCGAACCTTGTCTACAATGACAGCAACGCGTCGCTAGCAAATTTCAAGACATATTCAAGAGAAGTTGATATTTTTGGGAAATATAAAAAAAGTTTGAGTATCAATGATCAATTAGAGAGTCATAGAAACATTATGAACGTAATTTTTATAAATACCAGCAGTTAAAATTTACTTCTTATGTAAATGTGTCTTTTGTTACTTTATAAAAATCCTCAGTAGCTAGTCTATAAACCTGTAGATACGCTCTAAATATGACTTACTTACTTAATAATATCACTTAGGTACTCTGTAAAGTTCTCGGATATTAGTAAGTTGAATACTGCCAATAATTTAGGTTTACAATAATTTCGAACCTAAGATTAGAACGTTTAACGCTGGTTACGATCCAACAAATGCTTGTTAAAAGAGTTATATAACTTTCACCTTTTTATAAAAGTAAATCATTCGCACTCCAGATATGTCATCAAATCCTTTGTTATCTATAATCGTAAAACTGAGATTATTTATGATTTCTTAGTGAATAAGGATTTAGTAGGTAAAAAATCTTGTTCGCTTTCTACGTCTCACTTTTGGAGAACTTAAAAACTATATTTCACTTATTTTTCGGCAACCGCAGTTGACTTGCCACGTGCTCGTCTTATTGCATTAATCTGAAATCTTACAATGAAACTATTTCTGTATACAATTTGCTACGCAAAATCGTACCCATTAACTAGTTATCTGTGAAGCCACAGAATTAATTCAATATTCATGTAATTAAAAGCAATTTATCTCGTAATCGGCGTCAACCGGCATCTATCATATCATTCCATTGCAAGAGTGCGGACGGGATTGCATCATGATATATGGGTTCGTGTTACCAACTGAGAAGCCAATCAAAATAAAGAGAAATTCTTAAAAAATGTAGGTACAAGTTTTATGCAAATTTAAAATTAATGTTAAAATCTTAAGATTTAAATCATATATGGCATAGGATTATTAGCATATTAATCCAAAAGAAAGATAGTCACGATTTAATCAATTCATTTGTTTTTTTCATTTTCCGGTAAATAATATAAATAGCGTGTTACTTAAGAGAGAAAAAGAAAGAAATTACATTTATTAAACAATAAATTGACCACGGCCGGCAATGGCCTTAACCCTCTCAATGTGAGAGAAGACCCATATTCCAACAGTGGAATGACAAATGGGTAGATTATTATTAAATTGACCACGGTGCTGGTTTTCAGTCCATGGCGTTGTGTAAAACACATCAGCAAAAAAAAAAAATTTAAAAAGAGTACCAGAACCTAACTGTTACTTTACGCTAGTATTAATTATTGATACCACTGTTGGACAAAACGTTTCACGCTTATGATTATAATTAGACCGTTGTAGATCATTATAGTTGTCGGCACACAATCGCAAATAATTTTAACTTTTGTCTACTAATCCGCAATTAAAATGTCCATATACATATATTTTGATACAACAGGTAAAAATCAGCAACACTCGCCTGAGTGATATCAATAAGAATGCTACAGAAATAAGTGAAAAAATCTCACGGGCGTCCACGAAATCCAACACCTATAAGTTTCACGCAGTGTACCGGTATACCGTATACTTACCGCTTCTGCCATTGTCACATAAAACGTCCTATTGTTAACAAAATATATACTAATATTGTATTACTGATTGTGTAATGACCAGCGCACATGAGCTATTATGTCAGTGTAGTTGAGGATGTTTTTTCCAAGTAGAAGCTGCACGGCATTACCTACCTATTTTTATATGCGCTGAGTCTCAATTTCCATTTGCAATATACGAGTATAAGATCAGGTAATAAAGATCATGAGCACAAAGATTTTTGTACTATTGCACACACTAACACACACACACACAGAAATTATTGTATCCTGTGAATTCAGTGCCAATTAATAAATAATATTCATCTAAATGCTCTATGCTAAGTTATTTTACTAGGCAATAAAGATGCATAATTTGATTTTCGCCTTTGAATCGTCTATATAAAGTGGAATAGAACGAATACACGCCAACCGATCGACCCAATAAATAATACTGAAAGCCATTTAAATATTTTGATTAGATTGTCGCGTATAGAAGCGGTGTCTCTGCCAATAAAACCTCTGCTTAGCGCGCCCTGCCACCGGCCGCCGGGCGTTCCCACTGTGGAATTATTAACATAGTGTATAATAGTACATTTATTTTGTTTAAAGTTATGATATTTTCTCGTTACCCTACGACAATCCTTAGATATAGATGTAATAACGTAGTTAGATACTTTATTGTATAGCTTTTTAAGCCTCCTTTTATTTATTATTACTACTGTTCGCGACTAAAATGAAAAGGGTTGCTATGTACCTTACGACTAAATACAGGTGATGGTAGATTATTATTTAAGCAGCTTAGTTTATAATCTTATCGCTTTACTAACTTACGTCAATTCATAACATTAATCTTTAGTATAATAGATACTAATTGTTATTCATACGAACCTAAATTAAATTCATAACAATAAAAAACAAAAATCAGCATCCCACCAAAATTGTACATCTATTGAAATTAAAACTGAAAAATTCCTGAGATATATTTATATCTATAATTAAAACGTTTGTTAGCAGTTTACGATTACCAATTAAACATAACCTTTCCACAGAACTGAAATAGGTCGTGGTAAGCGGGCACATTTCGCTTGGCTGCCTCGTGGAACATCGCCTCGACATTTCAACGACAACTCGACATCTCGCCAGACATTATTCGCTATTTAGAAAGTTAAATGCCGTACAATATTTCCTATAAACTGTAGAACATGGGACCAGAAAATGTCGCTTTATTCAAATCTGATGAAATGTACGGCGCTGTGCCGTTAGAGCCCAGTTTCGATGTTCAGCCGCGTTTAGTGGCTTTATGACTTTACTCGTTAAGCTTCTGTTTACGATATCTCTACAAATATCTCCACCTGCGTAAAGTATGAGTCATATTTCCAGGTGATTGAGGAAATGGCTCCCTGTATCAGATTTATGCTGAGGACTATCCTGTTCATTAAATATAGCGTTGGGACTGTCATACATGTTATAGGTACTTCCCATAATCCTAACTTATATTGACCGTAAAAATGACCTTGGCATAAATTACTGGCAGAAGAACGAGGATAACGCAGAATATAATTAAGAGGACCAATAAATTAATCTTTGGTAATTCTTTTACACGGAATTTATCATTGCATTCAAATGTACAGGCAGAAAATACTTAAGAAGATACACGAACGAGAGAGAGAATTTGAGGAAGGAATTATAAGTAGATATTAGAAACAATGTCAAATTAATTTTATATGTACATATTTTCAATTATCGTGCTTCCTGTGCTTTAGGGTTGGTGAGACTCTGTCGAAGAGACTGCTTTATAATTTGTAAGGGGGTTTTTAAATATTTCACGTAGTTCGACTTTTGAGAGTTGGCAATATCATAAAATATACGTATGTATAATTAAAATGAGTAATTGTAAATACAAACGCAACGCGCGTGCCCGGCATGGGTCTGATGGGCAACAATCCCTCAGGGGAAGCGTGTGGCCAACAGATGACTGAGATAGTCTGAAGATGATATGCAAACATAACAAAAGACCAACCACGATGTAAAATACCTAGCAGAACACTTGGAGATAATGGAAGATTATTTGGAATTTTGACCGTTCTGACCAGGATAGCAATGAGGGACAAATTCCTGAAATAGACGCAGCAGGGGCTACGACTATTATATAAAATAATAATAGCTGCAGCTTTACAAAATTCCTAACAACATTGTCACTCCCGTGGAATCTAGGACGTTCGTGTGTTTAACGTTCAAATGGGCCGTAGCACTAAAATTAATAGCCATTGCCCAAAGCCACTCCGAAGAATTTAACAGTCAGTTTTGAGAAATGGCTGACATCATCATTACATCCAGTTGATTTTCAAATGGAATGGAATGGAATTCAATGCAATCTTTACTTTGAGGTCTTTTGCTTGTATATATATTTTAAATATTAGACAAAAGCTGCATAAATTCATATAAGCTTTTGAAGCTATCATCATCACATCATCATCATCATCGTCAGCCTACTTTCGTCCACTGTTGCACATAGGCCTCTCCAATGGCACACCACTGAGCTCGATCGCTCTTCACATCCAACCACTACCAGCCACTTTGCGTATATCCTCACT
>DWMF01001697.1:0-11053 GCA_018244815.1 Parelbella polyzona | reverse complement strand
CCATTATAGGCTAAAATAGGAAAGAAAAGAAAATTGGGGGAAATAATTGGACATTCTTAATTAAACCTTGTAAACTCTTAATAAGAAAGACCCTCATTTAAAAAAGATACTAGTAAACCCCTTTAGACTACTTAATAAAAATATCCATTAATAAATCTGTAATACTTCAGAAACTATCGCCTTTTCAATTAACGTTCAATTCAATATTGTTCGCGAAACAAGCGAGTTTTGGTCTCGTTAGAACTGGTTTAAATTTTCCACCAGATTCCTGTTTAACCTTTACAGAGATTATAGAATGTGGTCGACGGGGTCCGGGGTGGCAACCTTGTCTTTTAGCTATTTATGTCGAGGGTAGCGAGCCGCAAGTGGGGGTTGGGCCGCAGTGCGCATGCGTCTAGAGGGCCGCTTATGTAACGAGGAGAGCACGCCTCGCTTGCGAACGTGCACCGTTCCTATTTTGGAGATCTGAATATTTTATGTTTCCATATTTGTAACTGACCTAAATAGAACTAATTAATTTCTCATCCGATTGTGGCCCCTCATTACTTTAAACCCGGCACCGTTAATTAACGTGTATATGCTGAATGATGACCCATGTCAGAATCCTTTATAATTAACGAGTTGTCACCCGAGCTGCCGTCTATTACGGAAACAGCTCGTCCAGCAGTCCATTGTTCCACTTCTGGCAATAACCTTCATGGGAATTCAGGGCGCGGTTTAATGAGGTCCACCATGAAAACGTTCATCAATTATCGACGGCGCGGCGACTTGCTTATTGCGTCACGAACGCATTTAGACCTGGTGACATTATGCCTGTCTTGCACACAATAGTCTATATGGCTTTTGAATATGTTTATGCGTGTTTCCCGAAGCAATGAATCCGAACATAAAATATGTGGCATGGCATTCGACTGGGCGTTTAACTCTCTCACAGTCACGTTTGCGCAGCCGATTTAAATGTAGAGGACAGCAATGAATGGGAGCAACGTAGTCGTGCATAGGAGGTACACGGCGTCCTTACACCGCGCTCAGGTTCGCACACGCAACTAGTTCAGATCAATTGAGTGCCATTGAGCCGGCGATCCCAGCAGGACTATAAAGCATGCGCTTGCCAAGGTCACGCCGCACGGACACGCTCCCCGTTGCTGTGTGCTCTCCGCTATACAATTGCGTTTTTGTTCGTCACGTTCGGTTCTGCTTGCCGGAATTATTAATTTGCTTTATGGATTGTACGCATTCTACTTATGGTAGGAATCATTTATTGTTGCTCACCTGTGAACATATTTAATTATACCAATCGATTGACTGTGTTACTCACCCCATGCATTTACAATTTTAAAAATCCTGTTTTACCCTATGCTACTATTAAAAAGCCAGATTTTGTGTTCACAAATGTAAAAGTAACTGAAGTACCTGTATTCATATTTTCATATTATTTCGATAATTATTAAAATCCTATTTCATTTACTTTTGCATGTATATGTAGTAACGCTTGATTCTGACGGCCCGATGTCAGAGGCGTTAGTCAGAAACATGCGTTATCACCCTGATCATCCTCACTCTCATCTAGTTACCATTGAGAGCATGGCCGTAGGGCCGCCTCGTAGAATGTGTCTAGCTCCTAGTTATGTTTGCAGCATGGCCGTTCCGACTCGTACCGCGTCGCCACCATCGCCCCCATTAAGGATGATAATAGAACTGCCGATGGACAGTACAAGGTTTTTAATTTACATTACCATCTCATATCTATATTGTGTAGTGACCGGCGACGCGAGCCGTCGCTGTGACGGCCCGCGATCACTACTCATTTCTATAATGCATGTTCAGATTTTCTATTACATCAATTTGCATTGTTATTGCCTTTTGTTTCTACTTTGCTTGTTTGCCTAATAAGATACGTACTTCATGTTGTCTGGTTATATAACGCTGTTACTATGATGAAGCCTGTAAAAATATACTTATTGTTGTACTGTACAAAGGTCGCCACTTGGCCTACATCTTAACGTCGAAACTGACACACATTATAAATCGTACAGACTCGCCGGAAACCCCCTGCGAAAAAGCGAAAACCAGGAGATTTAGATGATCTCAAACAGGAATTGGACATCGATTACCATAAAATCACGCCGGAGGAGTTATACCAAAGATTTCAGACACATCCCGAAAATGTAAGTTATTCCGTGTATTCTGGAATGTAACGTTTCAGGTAAAATAAACGATTAAATGATATTTGAACAAAAATTGCTGTAGTTATTTTGATTATTGAACAAGAAGTCAGAACATACCTCAATATTTACAGGGCCTTAGTCACGCAAAAGCAAAAGAAAATCTCGAACGAGACGGTCCAAACGCACTCACGCCACCAAAACAGACGCCCGAATGGGTAAAGTTTTGTAAAAATCTGTTCGGTGGCTTCGCGTTACTACTGTGGATTGGTGCTATTCTATGCTTTATTGCCTATGGAATTCAGGTATGCATAGTCGTAATTTAAAGATTTTGTTCGTTTTTTTCGTGGAAGTTCCTAGAAGTTATATGATTCGTATTTCAGGCGAGTACTGTTGAAGAACCTGCGGACGACAACTTGTACCTTGGCATTGTACTGGCGGCTGTGGTAATCGTAACGGGTATATTCTCATACTATCAGGAAAGCAAGTCTTCTAAAATTATGGAATCCTTCAAGAACATGGTGCCCCAGTTTGCTACTGTTATTCGTGAAGGCGAAAAGCTGACCCTGCGAGCTGAAGATCTGGTACTCGGTGACATTGTTGAGGTTGGTGTTTTAAAAGCAGACAGATCCTTACATTCCGTTACTTCTATTGTTCTCTATTATTCTATTTGTATTTACTAAGTTGAACTTAAGACAATTTTAGATAACAACTAAAACTTGACTTCTGTTTTAGGTAAAATTCGGTGATCGTATCCCAGCTGACATTCGTATCATTGAGGCCCGTGGTTTTAAAGTGGACAACTCCAGTTTAACTGGCGAATCCGAGCCTCAGTCCCGTGGACCTGAGTTTACCAACGAGAACCCCCTTGAGACAAAGAACTTGGCGTTTTTCTCCACCAATGCTGTTGAAGGTACTGCTAAGGGGATTGTTATCTGCTGCGGAGACAACACCGTAAGTTTAATGTTATATGTACAAATATGAAATTTTTCTCCTAAAATTGACAATCCATCCATAGCCGGTTTTTGGTAATCCCTTTCCAGGTAATGGGTCGTATCGCTGGATTGGCTTCTGGTTTGGACACCGGAGAGACACCGATCGCTAAGGAAATCCACCATTTTATTCATTTGATCACGGGTGTCGCCGTGTTCCTCGGAGTCACCTTCTTCGTCATTGCTTTTATTCTGGGCTATCACTGGCTGGATGCCGTCATTTTCCTTATTGGTAAGTGATGTAACTCTGGTCAGCTAGAAATGTTCGCTTGAGGATCAAGGTTCTAAGATTTTTCTGATGTCTTTGTTCCTTACCAGGTATCATCGTAGCTAACGTACCCGAAGGTTTACTGGCTACCGTAACGGTATGTCTGACTCTCACTGCCAAACGCATGGCCTCTAAGAACTGCCTGGTAAAGAATTTGGAGGCTGTAGAGACCCTCGGCTCTACCTCTACTATCTGTTCGGACAAGACCGGAACCCTGACCCAGAACAGGATGACTGTTGCGCACATGTGGTTTGATAATCAGATCATCGAGGCCGATACCACTGAGGACCAATCTGGAGTTCAATATGGTAACTATTTTTTGTCATTATGGAAACATTACAATGCATATTGCATTTGTTCTTTAAATAAAAGCTGCTTAAGTTTTGTGAATGATGTAACCGTATAATTCTTTAATAGATCGCACCAGCCCCGGATTCAAAGCTCTCGCTAAGATAGCTACTCTTTGCAACCGTGCCGAGTTCAAGGGTGGTCAAGACGGCGTGCCAATCCTGAAGAAGGAAGTTGCCGGTGATGCGTCCGAGGCTGCTTTACTTAAGTGCATGGAACTCGCTTTGGGAGATGTGATGTCTATTAGGAAGCGTAACAAGAAAGTCTGCGAGATTCCGTTCAACTCTACGAACAAGTACCAAGTGTCTATCCATGAAAGCGATGACCCCAGCGATCCTCGCCACTTGCTCGTGATGAAGGGTGCTCCTGAAAGGATTTTGGAACGTTGCGGCACTATTTTTATTGGCGGAAAGGAAAAGGTATTTTTTTTTACCATAAATCTGTCGTCCAGGTGTGATGGCAGTCGATAGCAGAATTTTGTATCGGGTTCTACTTCACCAGGTCTTGGATGAGGAAATGAAGGAAGCTTTCAACAACGCATACCTGGAGCTCGGCGGTCTCGGCGAACGTGTGCTCGGTTTCTGCGATTTCCAACTACCTTCTGACAAGTACCCAATCGGCTACAAGTTCAACACTGATGACCCCAACTTCCCCTTGGACAACCTCCGTTTCGTCGGCCTCATGAGTATGATCGATCCTCCTCGCGCCGCTGTGCCTGACGCCGTCGCTAAGTGCCGATCTGCTGGTATTAAGGTATAAAACCCTCCCATATTTCCAAAGTTCACTTCGTTACGTGAATTGTGGGACCGCTTCTGATTCTATCCGCTTTTGTCAGGTTATTATGGTAACGGGCGATCACCCAATCACGGCGAAGGCTATCGCGAAGTCTGTCGGCATTATCTCTGAAGGCAACGAGACCGTGGAGGACATCGCCGCTCGGCTCAACATTCCAGTGTCCGAAGTGAACCCCCGCGAGGCCAAGGCCGCCGTCGTCCACGGCACGGAGCTCAGGGAGCTCAACTCTGACCAACTTGACGAAATTCTCAAGTACGTATTTAATGTTAAAATAAATGTCAAAACAATCTTAGTACTAAGATATCTACATCATCTACTGTAACAAATATTCGATTTGGGTCCTTACAGTATCCAGAGAAAATTGCATTAAAAAAATCAGACTCTTTTTCATTTACTGTCGTTAAACAAGAATTACGATGATTTTAATATTTTCATTGTTCTGGTAGGTTCCACACGGAAATCGTATTCGCCCGCACATCGCCACAGCAGAAGCTTATCATCGTGGAGGGTTGCCAGCGTCTGGGCGCCATCGTGGCTGTGACTGGCGACGGTGTGAACGACTCGCCTGCTCTGAAGAAGGCTGACATTGGCGTTGCCATGGGCATTGCTGGCTCTGACGTATCCAAGCAAGTGAGTAACTAAATGACTTAGTGACTGTTACAAAAGATAAATATTGACAATCAAAATTTTTAAGCTCCTAACAACAGTGTATAAAATAATAGTTAACACTTTAAATGTTACTAAAATTCTTCAACGAAGTATAGAAATATTAAAACTATCGCAAATGTCCTGCTAGATTGGATATGAATAAAGTCACAATTAAATAATGTTATTTCGACATATTATCAAAGCAAACGTACATAATTACTTAAGATAACGGAAAAAACTTATTTCATTTAATTTTGAACCACATTAGGACCCGCTTCACAATAATTATGATCGTACAACGCATTATAGGCCGCGGACATGATCCTGTTGGACGACAACTTCGCCTCAATCGTGACGGGCGTCGAGGAGGGCCGGCTGATCTTTGACAACCTGAAAAAATCCATCGCCTACACCCTCACGTCCAACATCCCCGAGATCTCCCCCTTCCTGGCGTTCATCCTTTGCGACATCCCCCTGCCCCTCGGCACCGTCACCATCCTCTGCATCGATCTCGGAACTGACATGGTAAGTTCGATCTTATGTCACAATAAAATAGGTCCTAAAATTGTATGGCTAAGTTCGGTGCAAGGACATTATGATACCTCTTTTTATTACTTGAAAGTGAGTTGGGAAATGACATGATAAATAAGAAGACAGTCATCCGATGTACCCAAAAGACATCGATGTGCTTGCATTGAAACATTATTTGCAATTAAAATAGATTTCACGTGAACACTACGCAAATTTTTCTTATTTGAAATGGAAAATGGTAACCTCTTGACAAATCTCTTGTGGTTTTAAGTACTTTTTCACTGAAATTCATATTATTTTTGATCATTAATACAGCCATATTATTAAGTTTGTATGTCGCTAGTATGAATAAAATAAATAAATTGTGTTCACGTGTATTCAATACGTGGAATAATTGAAGAAAATGTTTAAAAAATATGTAATTCTGAATTTAAATTTTCATTTGAATGTGATAACACAGCAGCTGTTTACGGTATAATGCATTCGCAAATACCTACTTGTATTTTCTTGTAAGGTATCCAATTGGGTTTATACCTACATACATAGATACCTGTATCTACTTGCATTTTCTCATAAATTATCGTACTGACTCGTGTGCTCCTGTGAACGGCTGCTGTGGAATAAATAACGAAGACGTGTATATTTTCCTTAGAGATTTCAGCTCGCGGAGCGAGATATACGGCGTGGTAGTGTGTACTAGACTGTATTTAACGCAACATTTATGCTAGGTACCAGCGATTGCACTCGCGTACGAGGCGGCCGAGGCGGATATTATGAAACGCCCGCCTAGAAATCCCTTTTGCGACAAACTTGTCAACGAGAGGTCTCTGCCACGTAAAATAATGCGATGTTTTGTCGAAATATAACCCCTAACTGGTTTTCAGCTAATAAAGTCGCTGTTGCATAAATATCGTGCCGAGTGGATGTACCCTTAATATAGATCTTGTTCGATGTGTGTACATGCGTATGTAATCGTAGGGTTATGCTTCGATATGTCCGTTTGATTGAATTTTGTTCGAGAAAATTCTACGAAAACGTATGACCATATGATTACATCGAGTACTAATTGATGTGTGATTTGACAATATGTTTGGACGACTCTAATATAACGTTAGGTGATATAAGTGTTCTACTAATATAAATGTTTACGTTTATTGTGACGCCCGTGCCCCACGGAACTTTGTGAATGACAACTGGTCGCCATATATGGACGCTTATGATGGGTTTTTGTCTGACAAAAAGAAATGCGTGTTGCTTGTATAATTCCCTTTTAATATGACGAACTAAAGGACGTTAGATGGGAACGCAGCTGATAGTTAACCACAATTCGGCATAGTATCACCACAATTGGCATATTGTATCATGATGAGGCACGACGATACACACCGAAATTACAAAAAACACAGCCATCAAAAATCATTCTCACGATCATTCTGTCACAAAGTTCAGAGAATTTTAAAGTCCGCGGATAGACCCGAGGAGAGTCCATTGCCATTCATAGTACATTTGGTTAAATTTTATGTTGTCCCACACACTGGACGCGCGGTGGCCGACGGCAGCGACAACAGAGTCACTTCATGATCTACATTTTTTATCTGTTATTAACATTTTTTTTTCTGTGATAGTTTTAAGCGATACGAGCCGTTGCGATCATACGCTTTTGAACAGAAGCTATAGGCACCGATCAGTCACAGAGATGTGAGATCCAAATCTTTAAACATTTGAAATTGATCAACGGTTAATATGAACGAATGAAATAATAAATACAACACTGAACGATACCGTTCAGCACCAGTGTCCCGGTCCCCTGTGGGCGGTATGTTCGCAGCGCGCTCGCTAAGTGTTGTATGTCGTACACATGTGATAATAATGCACCACGCTTTCTGGTCGGAGCGCGAGCGCCCGCTGTTCGCTCTCATAGCTAGTGTTTGTGTAGGTGCCCGCCATTTCCCTGGCATACGAGGAGGCCGAATCTGACATAATGAAGCGCCAGCCGCGTAATCCTTTCACTGATAAACTCGTTAACGAGAGGTAAACCACCGCGAGCGACCATGCCGCTCCTTCTAAAGATATATTATTCTATCGCTATTGCTTGCTACCACGTGTAAGTTAGTCTTCAATATTGGAGTTTGGTTGTTGCCTGCGGTCTGCGGACGGCGCCCTGTAGGTACACGACTTCCATTAGACCTCTTTATGTGGATATTGAACGCGACGATCGCACCGCTCCCGATTTCTGCCTTGCGTTGTCTTTTATATATATTTTTCTATTGTAACAAACCTCCTGTTTCCTTTAACGTATTCCGTAGCTTGATGTTCCATGGAGTAACGTGTTTCGGCAAACACATTGTTCCATCTTTATGTTGTGGATTCGTTGGTAATGACTTAACTAACTGTGGTGAGGTGAGTATGTGTTCGATGCCTTCCTGTCTCTGTCGTGTGTCTGTCGTGCATGCATTTATACACTTTCCTTTTTCACATTTTTTTCCCTATTTTTATTATATTTCTATTTTTATCTTATCGTTATTATTATTTCAAACTCATAACTTCCATGCACACCACGACACAGTTCCTCACATAGGTTCGCTACCATCTCCGTAGGTGACTTTAGGTGACCATATCATCACATTTCGTATATATGTGGGACGCGCCTGTTGGCCTCTCACGTTTATTATAATTATGTATACATATGTAATTAGTCCATGGACACTTCATGAGATATTTTACTCGAGTACCTTCGTAGGGCTTACTTGTGACTCACGTTTGTAACTAGTGTAGTATTTCAGATATTCTGTACTATGCTCCGCTGGAGGCGCCGACGAACTGCAGTCATCTTTCAACTTTGAACACGCTAATATTTTTGTACTTTACTCTCACTAGCCAGATATTGAGTTGTATTTTAAGTAAATATGTATAGTCGTACAGTTTATTATTATTATTATTATTTCGGACGATGCGTATATATGTGTGCGGCTGCCAGTAGACGGTTGCCGGACGCCGTAGCGGAGGGAGTGTACGTATATTTATTATGTATAATCGGAGCGCGGACGCGAGCAGTTCGCGCGAGTTGCTGGTTTGTCCTGATTGCTTGGTGTTACCGAAGGTGCCTGCTATATCATTGGCGTACGAGGCGCCCGAGTCCGATATCATGAAGCGGCAGCCCAGAGACCCTTACCGAGACAACCTCGTGAACAGAAGGTTGGCCCCGCACCGCCGCCCGCCCCGCGCGGCCGCGGCACGCTTCATAGTCCTCATTTGGGTGTTACGAGACGACTAGCCGACTGTCGAGCGATCGGTTACAATTTTACGAATCGGCGCACTTAGAGTAGCGTTTTTCAAAGTATGTATATAATTCTGATTCGAATATAATCGAACTTAACGAAATCGAACACGACACATATTTTGAGAAATCACCGCGCGCGTCGCCGCGACTGACATAGGTCGATTCGTAAAATTCTAATCGCATTCGGTGATTGGTTGTAATGACGTTGTTTTTGAAATTTTAATTAGTTCGGCTATTTGTGGTTCGACAGTACCATACGAAAATGGATGTGGAAGAGTGATTATGGAGCTCCAATCCCCCCGCCCTTGTTTAGCACTGAGCAATTACTCAATTACTTAGCGCCGAGGCCCCGAGTCCGACACGTTGCCTGCCCACTCTGTGTTGCTATACACAATAAATATACCGACTACGAATTACCTACTTACCAACCGATATCACTTTGCTAATTGAATTTTTTCTATATTTTTTAAAAAGTAACTCTCTTGAGAATGTTTTTTTGAACTCTTCACAGTAATAGTTTCCTTATAGAAGTCTATACACACCATAGACTTAGAGGAGTTAGTCCTGTCTGTTTACTTTCACTCTTCCATATTTCAAAATTAGTTAATCGGTGGGGCGGCATCGCGCCTGCGATGTCCGACGGGTGCACGTGCATAGACTAGACTCAACTAGCGATTTGTTTAGAGTGCGCCCTAGCCACGCACTAGGCGATTGGTTTATGTGATTGTGTTAGACATGTAGACATAGTGTTGTCGATAGTTTAACGAGTTTGTTTTTATGTTTTTTAAGGAATGGCATAGGTGACATCGAGCGTAATGTTCGTTTTTTTTTTAATTTTCTAGTGTTGCGTCTGGCATATCGTGCCAGTGGTATTCGATATTTTTGTTAGTGATATATTATTACTTCTATAATATATATACGTACCTATGTATGTTGCTATTTATGTAATATATTTATATATATATAGATATTATTTTCTGTCGAGGCACCAGCTGACCATGCGGGTCATTTCGCTTTACGCCACCACACACACTACATATTTTAAGCTTTACTGAACTAGTCTCTTCTCAACTCTTCGGCAAGGTGTAGCTCGGATACCTTCCTGGTTTGCTTACGCTTTCGTCCTTGTTGTGTACTTGGTGATCTTGCATGCCGTGAAGGTGTAAGTACAAGTCATTGCAGTAGGTATTCTCCGCCATGAACATAGTCGATGTCGCGAAAAGGTTCTATTTTTCTTTTTAATTAATTAAAAGTTAATCTTTCATTATAATGTAATATTAAAAAGCGATTCGCGACACTGATTATGTTTAACAATTTAATATGACTCCTAAAAAAATTTTGAATTTTATACTTTAATCATATATTTTTATTAAATGTTCACTGACGTCATTTTTTAGTAATCGATGATTCTTCAATTTAATTTAAAAAGCAAGTCATATTAAAGCCCGCTATTTTCCTTTATATTTGGAACCAAAGCTTTTAATAACCGCTTATATTTAGCGAATATATATTTATGAATAATAATACTCATATACTAAAAGTAGATAATTCTATTATCCTCGAGTAAATTTAAAATAAAATCTCAATTAACATCTCGAGAACACTTTGAAGAATTTTGTTATCTCCACAACTTTACCTTCTTCAGTCAGTTCCACATTAAATTTACAACCTGTATTAGAAAATTCCCTATTTAAACAAATTTGGCCCAAATTTCTGTGCACATTTCAACTAATGAATGTTTAAAATTCAGTTTTAACAGCAAGTTTTTCTCAAACAATCTTATTAACGGAGCCGGCCTTAGAATGAGCACGAAATCTTCACAATGCGTAATTTTCCTTTAAATTATGATAAAAGTGACTCTACATAATATTTTTAGTTGTTTTTGCATCAGAAATATAATTAAGGTTTAGACTGTTCGCCTAGATGTACTACGCTTGTACCGAAGCGCTTCTAGAAGCTTCCACATTCCTAACGCTGGCTCCGTACAGTTACTCGAGGATAGGACTAGGATTTTTCGTACTTCTTG
>DWMF01001696.1:0-11054 GCA_018244815.1 Parelbella polyzona | reverse complement strand
TATGACGTAATTTCCGATTATATCATGTTTCAGTGGTGACTAATTGATAATGCCGTCACGCGTGTAATCCCCCAAGGGGTAGGTAGAGCAGTGCAGTACACTCTCACTATTTACCCGTTATGTTTAAGTCCCATGGAATAGGTGATGAACCTATTCTGTTACGTATTACGTAGTTTAAAATAAATTATGAAACAAAATTAAATATCAAATTCGGAGAATCTGTCTGTGATTCAATTTCATATTATACAATAAATGCGTAATGTGTAAGATACTATATTTATACTTAAGCCTTTTAATGAATCGTGTTTATAATCTAAAATTAGTCCCATCAGCAAGTCATTGAAGTCTAACTGGCTAAATGTTATACTGATTAAATGTCGTTGTCTTATTTTACAGTTTTAAAGACCTCCACATCCGGCCACCAGAAAGGCCATCTAATGTTAAATTGTATTCATGTCATCAGCTTGATGCGAGACGTATGCTTAAGTGTGTATTTGTTGTTATGTTAATTAATTAATATGATTGTTCTTTTACCGTTTTAATTCAAGCTTTAAAATAAAACAAAACCATTTTATCGCTCCACTGTTTGACACGGCCCTCCTCTATATCGCAGTCATTACCGCGTATTATGAAAGGGTCGTAAGGAACTACGGGTATATTAATTACGATAACCTCACTTATTTTAGTCGACGACTTTTCCCGGGCTAGCTATATGTTGATTGACGTTTTAATATACGACTAATCATATTGAATGACTGGATGTGGGGCGAGGGCGGGTCTTAATTTCAATAATTTTAACATATTTTGGTTTGCTTTTTTGTTTTAAAGAAATTTAAAATGAACTTTTTAATCGTTAAGAGCTCTATTAAAATTTAAAATGTTTCATATAGACCGTAGAAATAATGTCAATAGTGTCATTGCGCTTTTTAAAAGTAAGTAAATAAGCTGCTTTCAGATTAAAGAAAAATATAAAATTCAAAGTTTCTGCTGTGAAGTATGATCTATAGATATCATCTATGTTCACAAGCCATAATTACGGTGAAGTAAAAGGTCTTCATTGGCAATTTAATATAAAATAATTTCCTTCAGATTATATTTTGTTATATACCTAGTAAAAGATTTTTCATAGTTTTGAGAGAAGTCATCTGGTAACCTTTAATTTTTAAACGGACAATAGAACGATAAACGATAGACGACATACGACGTTTTCATTAGTAGTGTGGCGCCATCTGTCTCAGAACGAAAAAATATTATTTTAAAGTCGGACAAAAAACTGTTGGTAACGCGTGACTTGTACAAGTTATAGCAATTACTTGCTGGTCCGTTTGATCTTGATAATAATCTGTGTTGGCCGAAGCAGCCTTTATTTCCGGTTTTAATTTTGGAACAGCAATACTTGGGTAGTTTTCTTTGTGTACCTAAATAAAAAACCAGAACTATTCTATGTAAATAATGTATGAAGGTAATGGAATGCGTAATTGGTTCATGTAATACCTCTGGCGATGGATGAACGATGTACGTTCGCTGGGTAATTACAACTACTCACATTATCGGATGTAAGAGACCATTTGAGGTACTATACCCGTAAAAAGGATTCAAGCTCTTACCACGCACTCGATAACGTTGATGTGAAATATTATATGGTAGTGCTTGGACTTTCCCGAAGAGATAGGCAGAAGAATGTTGTATTCCCACTTTTCACCAGTGACATAAGTTCTATGGAATAGGGGTTTAGCTTATTACCACACAACGGACACAAATCTAGACTCTAAGCTACTATTGAGGATTTCAAATTGGAAAAATTTATACTTTACCGCGCCTTTATGTATTGCCGGGGATCGAATTCAGGGCCTCTTGCTTAGAAGTCGCTCTTGCAACCACTAAATCAAGGAAGCAGACTTGAAAATATTATTCTTTTAAATTAATTATTCTTTTCGTACAAACACACCCGTTTCTGATGAGACTTGACGTCTCCATTAACCAGTATGTGAACAATTTGGTCAGGTAGGTGAATCTTGATCTCGCTCGCCATTTGTATTCGTCAACATTAACATCGACTAATAAAAAATGACAAAATAGTCACTTTTTATCATCTCTCAGTCTCGACGACGCAGCAAATTACAATCAAATCGTGACACTCAAAGTCAAGCATTTTCTTTTTTTTTAAATAAACATTTTACCCGATTGGAAATGATACTACAGCAGACACTGTAATGGTGTTTTAAACTGTTGAAACTACCTAAAATACGAATGCAAATGTTGAAACTCATTTTAAAATACGGAATTGTATGCTGTGTTTTTCGCTTTCTTCTATCACTATAGCTAACACGAAATTCACTATTTCGTAAGCGAACACGTACTTAATACCAAGAAAAGCTCCCAGCAGCTTTTGCATTTTATTGAAAGCTTTTCAACGATCAACCCGTAATAACGAAATGTAAAGTAAACGGTTATAGCATACATGTTCCAGATTACCAAAATCTAATTCTGTCTTTATGGAGGTGATTTTGTCGATTGTACATAATTTCGTTATGATTCGTACCGCTTCAAAGTTATGTAAGGACTTTTGCAATTCAGAACTTCGATTGTTTTCTATGAAATATCTTTACGTAAATATTTTTTAATCCAAGTATGGCTACATTGTTTACTACAAAACTCTGTGAGATGGGCCGAATAATAATGTATATTTTAATAAATTAATATTGACAACTGTCGTATGTCTTTAAATTATTCATAAGGAAGGAAAAAGGAAGTGAACAAAAGTACAAATCAACAAAAGACCTTATGTTTCCGTTGCCATTAGAGTGGACGACATAAACACACATTATTAATTATGCATACAAAATGCTTTACCTATCTAATTAAATTAAAGTCTATTAGTTATGTTAATGGTTTTATGAGGTTAAATGTGCTTCCCTTTTCACGCACGCGAAAACCTTAAAACAAAAATATTATACGAGCATAACCACAGTTTTTCAATTTATTCACTTTAAAAAAATGATTTCTTTTTAAGCATCTATACTTTCCTAATACGTTTGTTTCTTTTGTCGCAGTTGTTGATGATTTTATATTTATATAATTATTATGTTTAAAATAAATAATGAATAAATGAAAATTATAAGTTCTTAGGCAAGTTGAATTTACTTAGGTCTAGTAATTATATGTAATTATAAATGTTTGTTTCTTAATCATATGTCGCATCATTATTATACATATTATTATAACCGGTGATCAGAGTATTGTCAGTAAGTAAGTATCCTAAACAAAATTCAAAATGCTGCCCAAGGCAACTATTTCAGGCGACGAAGTCGCTCGCAAAACTTACTATGAAATGAATTATAAATAACCTAATAATGATAATTATTATATTTTCATTTATTGCTAATATTGTATCATTATTTTGTTTTTCGTTTTAATTTTTTTTATTGTCTTTTTTGAATTAGTGTACATAATATATTTTGTTACAGTGTAACAGTAGTGGACATGTGTTGTGCAGTAAGCAATGACACAAAATTGTTTTATTAGGCTTGCGTTTGGTTACATTTTCACCTAAAGGTAGGTGAGGTATAGCTCTTACTTGGAAAATACACCGGATTCTTTGACAGTCTGTAGCAAAAACGACTAAGATTAATACTTCGTTCTGCTAAAAGTAAGACCAATGTATGAATTGTAGTCTGCAATACGTACTCGTATATACGTTGGATAGTAGAATGGAGTTGGTTGGATTAAGTAATGGAAATCTTGTTTTTGTTACAAAGACAATTGGCTTTCTACCACGTAGGTAGTACAATATTAGTCATTGCTCCCTATATGTACTTACGTGTTTAGTTTATTACATTAACTTGCTTTTTCGTCACTTTCATTCAAATTCTCTTAACCCAGTCCATCGTCATCAATAATACTGTAAATGTGAAGGTTATCGCCTGAACACACCCTGTGTTTCAGCGATAAAAAAGCCGTCGTTATTTACTTGACACGCGATCTGTGACCTTAGGGCGCAGTGCACTGGGATATACGAGTAGCATTGAATTAACTTTAATTCTATTTATTAGCGCCTTAAATATATTTCTTAAAATTATGTTGTGAGCTGTCTCTGAATAAGAAGTGTAATTGCAACAGATGTTCAACGTGATGGCAAGCAGATTTCTTATATTCTTCTATATACCGGCTTTGGAATGCTCGAAAATACATATATTATAAATCTAAAAGATATATGTATTTTAAATATGATTTTTAGAATAAATTTTTAATGTTGTGAATGATAGCCGATATGGAATAAAGTAAAGACGTATGTACATAATATGTAAATGTTTAGATATGGTTAAATTAGTTTACTTGACATTTCAATAAATCTATATGTTTGTGCAAATCTGTATGTTGGCAAATCTATTTGACTGCCTCGTTGATCGAGCGGTTGCAAGCGCGACTGTCGATCAGGAGGTCCTGGGTTCAAATCCCGGGTCAGGTACTACCTATTGGATTTTTCTAATTTAGAATTCCTAGTGGTGACTCGGAGTCTCAAATTGTGCCCGGTTTATGGCAATAGACTCACAATCTATTACATGGGACTTAAACGTAACTGGTAAAACGTACTACACCCCTCTGCCTACCCTTTCGGGGATTACAGGCGTGATGTTACGTTTTTTAAGTCTATTTGTTAGTAAATCTATTTAAATATTTATTTGTGGCTCCTGTAAACACTAACACACGGAAAATACATTGCAACTGTATCGCAGAGACACGTTTTCATAATTACGATATCTCTACTAAGGAAGCTGTGGCAAACTTATTTCAGAGCAACCAATGTTTGTCCAATTTTTGCACTGCCATGTGGTGAAGTGTGGTACGTATGAATGCGCCCCAAATGTACGGATGGAAAATATGTAGGTTCGAGCAAGTGTTACACACATAAAAATTAAAACCATAGATTTTAACAAAATTTGGTATGATAATGAGTTTGGA
Source organism: Parelbella polyzona (assembly GCA_018244815.1). Classification (NCBI taxonomy): domain Eukaryota; kingdom Metazoa; phylum Arthropoda; class Insecta; order Lepidoptera; family Hesperiidae; genus Parelbella; species Parelbella polyzona. The sequence goes on along the minus strand of DWMF01001696.1, from coordinate 6,092 downwards.
ATAATAGTACGATAGTTTTACTGCAGGAAATGTCTTATTCAGAAAGCACAGATTGTTAATTTGATTGATGTTAATTGACTGTTAATATGACGTTGTGCCCTGCTGTGCGGCCATCTAATATCAATTAGATTTCAACGTATTTATTGCTTGTTTATTCCTCAATATTTAGATGTAGACCGATTACAATACAAATATTATAATAATTTTCATGGATTTAAGTTGCCGATAGTGGGCAATTTTATATTATGTTGATTTGGATTCGTTTAGTTAATAGCATATTTCGATACAGAACATTTGCTGATGAACGTATATGACGCGACATATCGTTCTAACAGTATCTATCTATATATTATGCGTTGACAGAAAAAAACCCTTACAAAAGATTTAGGGAAAAGACATATGCACAAAGGACATATAGACAAAGGAAATGTTTCGCCGATTTTGATTAAGCTATTTTATATATCGTACGTGGAAAGCGCTTGCTCCTAGTAGTTAAATCCACGTTGTAGAACAATTGATAACCTACATAGATAATATTATGTACTTGACTGAAGTAAAAAATCATATAAATGTCTGTATTACATTTCATTCAAGTTTCTAAGTCTTTACACATAGAATCTATATTCTGCCGAGTATTAGAAAGAAAATAAAGATGATTGTAAAGCATTCGCCGCAGTAAACAAGTAAATAGGTTAGAAATTCCGTTGATTGTTCAGTAGCTAACTGACGAGCTATGCCAACCTTACTCTCTATATAATGAACGAAACGAAATTAAAGGGTAAGCAATGTATTGAAAAACGTATATTTGTAATATAAATTACGTTTGTCTCAACTTCAATTGTGTGTTCTTTGAATAACATAATACAGGGCGACGTAACATTAAACGAGGGTTCTGTATTATACGGAAAATATTCCATTTCTCGCGCATTATTTTGAAAGTTTTCGATGTATTTGAATGCGGTGAATTCAGAATGAAGTTATTTCATCGTAGTTTTTCCCACGGTCGTTACCACGCCGGAACACTCATCCACGCCACGTATTTGTTTCTGAATGAATTCAGTCCAACTGAAAATACTGACGCTTAGCGTTGTTTTCTTTTTTACCAGCTAATACTTAGCTTATGTTAAAGAGAAACTGTCAAATTGCTTCTCCTTTTTCTCAATAATCTTACTCACTCGCTTTACTCTTTTGTTAGTTTTTCTCTTCTTTCATAATATCCTTGGTAGCCAACGTGGTATTCAAGATAACCTCACATATAAGCTTATAATACGAAACATTGAAAAATAAGAGATTTCGCAAGTGGAAAACCGTATCTTAATTGTCGGAGACGATTCGCGCGCCATCTATTGTACGTTAGTGCTATGGGTATTGTATTCGACAGCACATTGTTAGTTGATGGTATTATGTTGGAAATCTTCAAGCAACTTTTAACAATACTGCAATTATAGGGCAATTGTGTGAATACTTTCACACATTATATTTACGAGTTCATAATATAGTTAAATAGTATAGGAATAGCTCTTTACTTTATTGATATTGCTTCCCTAGTAAATATACCTACATACATAATATTATGTATTATGTGCTAAACGCCTTTTGGGAGTGGCCTATGTTCAGCAATGTACAGACAGGTTGAAGATGATGATTATACAGAATATACTTATGAAAACATTTTTTTAGTGAAGTTAAATGGCCAATGCATTAAGGATCAGTTTATATTTTATACGATTTGTTATTTTTATTTCTGTCTACCCATTAGGGCACCGGACGTGATAATACAATAATAATGTTTTGTTAAAGAAAATTATTTTTTATTAAAGCTAAATGTCTGTTAGAAAATCACAACTTGAATATGCAAAAAAGAGACCACGTTATAAACGACAGTCATTAAAATTTGTAAGATCTTTTGATGAAGAAAAATTAAATTCTTTCCCATTAAAAATGAATTTATTTTTAATGTGACTTCAGATGCCTAAAACAGGTTTTAATTTCATTCATTTTATTACAATTTGGTGGCAAAAGTAGAACGATTTGCTTCTTTAAATAATTTTATTTTTTAAAAGAATTTAATAATTTCTTAAAAATTCAATTCAGTAAAAGGAAACAGTACGTCCATTTCTGAGTGAAAAGACAAGAGTGCCGACAGCAAACCATCAAATCAATTTGCATTACGTTTCGAAATTTTCCTTCTAAAATTATTAAGAGAAATAACCCCAATGAAAATAACGACTTAGCTGGTCCCACATGCGCCATGGAAAACGTAAGACTTCATACAGCTTTACACGGTTTGCAAAATTATTTTTCGAATCCATATTCGTCAGGCTATCAGTTTATCAGCAGCCATAAAATATATGGAATTTAGCTAGATTAGACGCAAATTGAGCGATCGGAGATTTATATGTATGTACTGATCTATGTAGAACCGTCAAATACACATTTAACTGACAAGTTTATTTGTTTTCAGCCGCGCATTTCATTTGCACACCTAACACGTGGCGACGAGTGAACGTACGAACGTTTAAAAAATATCTCCGGATGTAACTTACGATGTTTTCAACATTTGATCGTCAATCCAATGATTGGATTATATTTCGATCGCGGGTAGAACAATAGTTGCTCTCTAATGACAGTGATGACGATGGAAAAAACCAAAATAAAATGGCGGGCAATAATTTTAAGCGTGCTCATTGAGTCCATATAAAAACTCTCAATAAAATCAATACTCCTCTGTACTACGAACCCGAGCTCGCTGGCTCAGACGTTGGAAACACAACAGCTTACCCAACGCTTTATTCACGGCGTAGTTCAAGTAGTTAAAAGAATTTTCATAATCTGAATAGAAAGTTTTTAGAAAAATATGTACCAAAAATGTTGACTATAAAAATTCTAAAAATTATATATACCACAGAATAATCACCTGCAGAAATATTTTCAATGGTCGTTTGCGCTCCAGAAGAAGTACCTATACTACTGAAAAAACTTATAAGAAACTACAATTGTTACGAATTCATTTCTTACGTATTTATGTGAACCAGTATCTGACGAGCGACTGACTATTACTAACTGTACTAAAAGCATTTATAATTCGTGGAAAAGGGGTTTATTGTTCTATCTATCACAATGATTTTTTAATTAGGTACTCTTGAAGCCCCGAACGAAGTTTAACGACCATTATATAATGATAACAATTAGGAACGGATGCTTAATGTGTTGTAATGAGAAATCTCTGGTCGAAAATGACGCATTCGGTCATCACTCCAACAGACGAACGCACCCGCCTCATATCTACATTGCTTACAGTCAGTAATTATATACTATTTGTATACATTTATATTTGTATTTATATGTATACCTACATTCATATGTATTGAGTTCATGCGTGTACTCGTTTGCACATATAATACATGTTTACTGCCTAAATGAATTTAATTCAATTAATTTCACACCTGCCACGAGCTTTCATCATCCACCCGAGGTTGACTGTTAGAAAATGCCATTAGGCATTAAGTTCGCCCTTTGTTACAGATTTATTACGAAGGTGTTATTATAATGAGCAACGCTCCGAATCTAGCCTTGTGGCTTTGTCGCTATAAATATTTTTCTTACTGACATAGCAAGGCGATGTTCTTCGTAATACGTGCTAATGACATTGTAAATTACCCATCAGACACGAGCCGTCATCGTCGACACATATTGAGGATTTATTCGTTGTACGTTCATATTTAGCATCATTGTACATTATAAGGTTACATCAGTAACTTAAGCTGGCAGATCGCAGTATCGCACAAGTTGCATAAGCGGAGCTAAATGCCCTGGCCGCCTACCGGCAAAAGCATAGATGGGGCGATTAGCCGGGCTCATCGATCCCCAACTCGTATGTCCGGCGAATTATGAGCAAAACTCCTCAGAACAGTCCACCTCCATCAGTTCGGTTAGACGGGCTGATGATGTAATGTGAAATAACTTAAAATGAAATAGTACCGAATAGACTTGTACACGAATTTATTTCAGCTAAATCAATGTTGTGCCGATGAGTACCTAATATGAAAATGAAATGTTTTTTTCTACTATATTTTTTTTAACGAATGACGATCGCGTTAAAAATGCTCCGTTTGCTTTTAATACTCTAATAGTTTCTCAGTACTCCAGCTATTGTGAAATCCTTATTGGAATATTATTTTCTACTTGAAATGACATTCGAAGTAGAAACCGTGCGCAGCGAAATGGAAGAGCGGTACACCGTAAATAATTCGGTTTCCATTTTCTTTTATATATCGATAAAGCGAAGTCATGAAATTCTCAATCAGACATTTAATTCTTAAGTATTCTCTTTGTGATTTCTATTGGTAAGTGAGTAAATTAGTAATTTCATTTTTTTTTTGTGTCTGAAGAGTGAGGAGCAAATGAACAGACGGCGTATCTGTAAGACAGCGAACCATTTCTAGTCCTGAGAACTGAGATGTTTGCCTCTGTTTATACATTTTATTATCGGGTTGTAGAATATTTCAAGGAAACCTCGGATAAAACTACCAATTTCATGTAACAAGCAATCATTATTGGTTATAAAAGACCACACCACGACCAATTATTTGCCAAGAGTTTACGACTAGATACACAGGTAGAGAAGTCTATGGAGAACGGAATCCGACAATAATACTCCACCACAAAGTTTTCTCACAAATCTCCATACATAAACTCTGCATATTTTTGAAGCACAAAGTCAATTAACTAACATCCTTACTGCTTAACTAGTTCCGTAATTGCATTTTGGGTTGCAAATTTTTCAGAAGTCCATTCATTAGCGTCGCTGTTGCAATTAAAATAGATAAATACATACCGTTTTAACGTAACAGATATAAATATTTCTTTCATTTCCCAGCTGCGTTCCATTCGAACTACTTATCTACAATGAACGTGCATGCATTTAAACTTTGTCGAGCCGTTTGTAAACGTTCAGTCAGAGCGTTCAATACCGTGCGCTAAAAGCTACCAATCACTTAGCGTTATCTTAATGAATACTGAACTTAAGAAATATGTCAAGGTATTAATTAACAGTACCTAACAACTTTTTCATTTATACATATATAGAAATTTATTTCTACCTGAATATGATAATACCATGCAAACTGAAGGGAAATCCCAAAATGAGCTTTGCTTTACTTCCGGCTGTACAGCTGTTTTGTTTGTACCGCTTGTATAAAAAGTATAATCATCATGCAGTTCAACTGAATAATGAATGAGAATGAATAATGTGAACGAGTAATGAGCTTATAATTGAACAGCGATTGAGGTTTTTTTCTTTTTATTTGACCTTCATTTAACTGTATTTGATTTTCTCATTTCATACTAGCAGCTCTTCTTTTCTGTATACAGAAGAAATTTAATAACGAATATGGTCAAATCGTGTTTGTGTGTCGGCTTCTCAACGCATGTAATCCTTTGGTTAATTACACAATAATAATCAATCAATATCGATTAATTGAATCATACTTAATTAATTTATGTTAAGTCTGGCCTATCATATCAACTGAATTATCATCTAACAGGGATATACTTAATCGAACTTATCCGATTGATTCGTGATAATTCATAATAATTTGTAACATGTCGTCATCGTTATCCTATAGCAATGAACGTCAAATTAAGTATATTTACGACCAATTTGATGATCTAGCGGTTGTAAGCGAGACATTTAAGCGGGAGGTCCTAGAATCAATTACCGGATCGAATACTAAGAGATTTTTCTAACATGAAATTCCCAGTAGTACCTTGGACTCCAGATTTACGTCTGCTGTATAATAATAGGCTCACCTCTTGTTCTATTTTGTGACATATAACATAACAGGTGAATCGATTGAGTACTATACTAGCCCTTCGGGAAAACACAAGCGTCATGTTATGTTAAGCTTATTATATTGATAACTGCTCTCAATCTTTACAGGTAACTCGCTAATTGAAATGGGTGGGACAGTGACGCGGGTGCCCGTCGTGACTGGTGAAGATGTACAGTTGCCGTGTGACACTAGTACGTCTACGCCGAACGACAAAATGTTGCTCGTCGTGTGGTACCGGGAAGATGAGCCTGTCTACAG
>DWMF01001695.1:0-11054 GCA_018244815.1 Parelbella polyzona | reverse complement strand
GAAAAATGTTATTCCTCTGACAAATAACTTCTCAACACGTATAGCTTAAAGTTTAAAGTATGATTGAAATAGAATTTAAATCACATTCTCGTTGGAGATTTCAGAATTTAATTCTCGTAGTATTAATCTTTCGGATGTTAGTATTAACATATTTGCGTATATGGAATGAATAATCAGGTCGCAACTCAATAGAGAGCACAATCCTATTAGCTGGGAACAAAAGCTTTTCATATTGAAATTAAGAGGGTTTGTGCTAATAGGATCTTATGCACTATCGCCTTCAAATTTAATTAGCGCAAAGATATTTTTTATACCTTCTATTTTTTCATGCGTAAACATTGCGACCAACAGAAAGTAGCTTTTCCTTAAGTAAGGAGAGAAGCAAACGGACAGACACAGTCACAAATGGATGCTGCCTATATACACTTATTTTACAGACATTGACTTTTTAAATGACAATCGTAATATTTTCTCACTAATGTTTATACAGTTTATCAAATCAAATCAAAACAAAATTAAATCAAAAAGTATTATTTTCACGACAGGTTTGGGTATAAATTACGTCACGCCAGCACAAAAATGAAAAACGGCGAATATTCCAGCAGTATTACGTTCATCAGCCTAGCAATGTCTTGGTAATGCCGTCGCTGTTGCTAATATCCAACGGCGACGGTAGCCACTTACCATCAGGTGATTCGTCTGCCTGTTTATCGGCCCTTGAACTAAAATATATCTCACTATCAAGCATCGGTACTCATATTATTGGGTGCCAATTTAGGTAATAACAATAATCTAAGACTGACACAAGGACCAACTATTACGTAGACTCATTGAATGCTTATTGACAAACGTTTCATACTTTCATCAGTGCTATTTGAATGCACCTTGAATTACAACCGACTGATCACTCGCCAATGGGTACGTGAATAACTAATTTACTTCCAGAACTTTTAAAAATGTTCACCTACTAAGTCGCATTCTAGCTAAATCCCTAATTTTGCATGCAAACAGGCCATCAAGCTAAGGAAGAGAACATATTATTATGTTTTATAAATAAGGAAACGTTACGAGCACATATTATAATTAGGTAGGCAAAGACCAAAACAACCGGGAACAAAAATGTGGACTGTCGTAACCGCTTGTCAAAGAGGAAGATAAAATTTACGATATCCGAAAAATGTGCCTCGCGCAATAAATATTTTAAATTTAAATTGTACCTCCTCGTCCTGGCGCAGAATTTAAAACGTGGTAAGCGACGGGAGACAAGAGAATATGACGATAGAGATAAGGTGTGCAGTAGGGCAAGATGGTACAATACATGATTTTTATATCTCACCACGTGACATTTAATGGCCACAGACTGTAGACTACCGCACCAGAGCGGTTACTTGTAGATTTGCAGCTCCCTTTATTATTCAGCCTCCTGAAAATGTAAAAGTTTATTTTCTCCTAATTAAACTTAATCAACATACAAGCAAGCCAACAGGAGAACAAGTGGACGTCGTCTGCAATGAAAAAATGCAGCACCAGAGGTATCATTACTTTTAATATTGAAGAAACTGGTAAAGATTTCATAAAATTAGGCGAATGAGACTCTTTTAAAAAAAATAAACGAATTAGATATTTAATATTTAAGACTCCAGATTTCGTAATCCTTAATATAGTTTTAATAAAATTACATCTTGCAAGAATTTTAAAACGTTATCGATATGTAGGGATATGTATCGAACGTAGATCGTATATGCTTACGAATAAATATAAAGTTTCGTAACTTTTAAGGCATTGTAGTTAAATGAAGTACTGCGTACATTATCCATATAATCGCGGTGATTCTTGGCAGCAGTGTTTCGCTCTTTTGTGCGAGTTTGATATAAATAAACATTGTTAGAGTCGGGACACGCGCGCTGTCGCAAAGTAAATACGCGCTAAACTTTTCATATATTCGCGACTTCACCTGCTATGAATATATGCATTTATTTCTGCACGCCAAGTATGAACACTACCTCAAATTCCACTTGATTCCCCCGAAGCCGCTCTGTCTCTTCACAACCGACACAGTTCCCTTCGCTAGCCATTTTCTGAGATCAATCTATTCAGGTTTTTAAAATTTTATAGCGCAGAGGAACAAACTGATTATCAAATACGTCGATCTACGTTAGTCTATAAAAACCAGCATCAGATAAATTTCTGGTGTAAAGACGTTGAACTAGGTTTGTTTTGGTTGTTATAGAAACGTTTAAAATTGTGATAGAGTGTGTAAATTTAGACTTATTATATAAATGAAATTTTTTAATTAAAGTTTGCCCACCCACAATTAATTAGGGTGACTGACTACGGGTTCGATCCTTACCATTCTATAACGAAACCTGTATCCAGTAATGAAACGAATATAGGTTGATGATGGCGATGACTAAACCTAAAATCGCAGTATCTGCAAAATATTTTACAATAGTTATAAAATTCTCATGAATTTCGATCGCGAACAAAACGATCAAAAAGTAACGGTTGAACTAGGGCTGCATCCGATCCCGTCACAGTTTGATTGTTGATTGGATTGAAAACTGACGTGATATTCCCTACAGGCGCAGCAGAGTGTGAAGATTCAATCAAACTGCAGGTACGATCAAACAGCAGTGCTAACAAAGCCGTGGGAATTTGTAGAGAAAAATTACTATTATATATTGATCCATTGCAACACGTAAACCTATCTGCAGCTGGGCAGACGTCTCTTTCCGCTACTATGTTAAGCCTGGAGCTCAACTACGCTGCCGCAATGAGCACTGGTTAGTGAACCAGCTTACCGTCTTCAGACCAGTCGGAGACTCTCCAGGGCTTAATGTGTCCTAGATATAATAATCCTGACGCTCATTAAATAAACATGTATTTCTGTAGACAGAACAGTTACGTTTAAGAAAATATTTAAAGCCATACTGGTAAGTGGTATCAGTATGTGTAAAAATTCCAGTAACGAACATCATCATCATCACGAACATTGTTGAATGAATAGAAAATTCATTCTCTTTATAGAAGTAAGAGTTATATAAATAAGCTATATGAAAATAAGAGACTCACCCTTAACATGAACATGAGTAATCATCCTTATTGTAATGTCAAACGTTTTAAAATATTTTGAACCAAACAATTTAATTATTCAGTAATTCATTTAGTTGTTTATGGTTTCGTATTTTGAAATTTTCCTTCGACAACGTATTCCCTGGGTAATCATAAAACAAAAAGAAAATTGACAAGATATCGTTTGAAAACATTATTAGTAAACAAAAACGACAGAACTATTCCGTATAAAATCATTCAACAGGTACCTAACGTAATTCAATAAGTTTTATATTAGTTAATAATAAGAAGAGAAAAGGTAACAAAAGGGGAACCCATAAATATACATATGTATATGTTCTTATCACGTCCTTATACATTCATAATGTACAAAAGTAAAAAAACTTTTATTTCCTACTGTTTTATAATTTTACTAAACACTCAGCTACTTAACCATAGTGTACATGTATAAAATCTAATAATAGTACATATTTCTATCAGTGACTACGGTGGCCGGTAGAAGCTAGTTAATATAACGCAAGCGTTGATAAATTCCCTCAAATTGCCACCTAACAAGAACTTCTCCAATTGACTGCATCGGCACGTGACCCCACACGCGGGCACGGCGGCGGGCGGGAACTGTGGAAATTCACCTATTGATTATAACCAGCAATTTGACGCTTTCGACATATTTCCAGCATCTCGTAAACCACCGTTTCACCACGCGGTGACCGAACGAATATTCTGATAATATAAGTTCTACATACCATAAACATTAGTTTAAAATCACATAAATACTATATAAAAACTGTAGAGAATTTCGGCTGTGGAAAAACTACCACTGCGCGCACTCATGTCGTTTAACGGTAGCATTAGTTTTATGGCCCCAAAACATAATGTACAGAGGAATCTTAATCGAAGAGTATCATCACTAAGACGTGCAGAGAAAGCTTTAATCAATTGGAGTTTTAGCCAGATTATACTGCGTGACGGTTTGTCAATTCTGCTGTACAAGAATATCCATAAAGTATTTTGCCAGAGATTAACAAATACCTTAGAAATATATTCTTGCTAATTGCCTTCATAGTAAGTCTGTATGTTTTACAATTTACCTGAATTAATAAAACCTCCACCAAAACTTTTAAAACTAAATAAGCAACGTTATTAGCGAATTTTTTCTTGCGATTTTTGCTATTTTAAGTGTTACCACACTTATTACTGATGGGAAGCAGTTGCCAGTCACCGTCCATCAGCACATAATTTACAACGGTTAATATTAATAGCCAGTTTCCCAAATCCAATATACGTGTTAACTTATAACAACGCAACAATCCAACCAAACAGTTATATCGCATGCCTCGTTACAAATGGAATTACAAAGGGAGTGACGTAACGCTATCAATTGCATCAAAAACGGTAACCGCAGAACTGACCACGAAATTAAGTTACGCATATCCAATATCCAATATACAATATTCAATGTACAATATTCAATGTGCAATATACAATAACCAATGTACAATGGACAATATCCATGTACTAGATATTTTAAATGCGTTCATGAATTCTTGGACAGTGTTTACACTAGGATCTAGGCAATCGACTTGAAATTTTATCCGTAAAGATAAACCGATACCAAACATAATCGCATGTGAGAGTGGATGTTGATATGCACCACTTTATATTAATTGTTATTAAACCATAACTAAAATACCTTATTATTTAAGTGTATTCACTAGATAAAATTTGCTATTTACGATCATAATCAAAATTGTAATGTGTATGGCAGAAGCATGAAATTGGTGCTCCAATATACAATTGTATTTACTTTTAAAAATCTCTCATTACAGCTTAGTGGGTGTGTTTATATTATACACTTTAGGATAATATGATATAGCACAGGTGCAGAAGAAAAATAGTTAATTATAAGATGTGAATGAAACAACCACTGATGCATTTCAGACTCAAAATTTATTTTTCCACCTACCTTGAAAAGTTACAGCAAGATATATGCTTCAATGGTCTCTCAATTTAAATAATATTACACATAAACATATTATGAAACATAATGTGAGACAAGATATTCACAAATAATGTTGTTTAAGTCCAACGGACATCGTAAACACTATAGTTGCGTAAAGTTGTAGAGCGATGAGAGGATGCAGAATATTATCCTGCAGGAAACTCGCTAACAACAACAGGATCCAGCTATTTTAGCCCCACTAGTTACTAACTACTAACTTCAATGTAACTGAGGTCCAGCATACAACGTCGCGAGTTCTAGTTCGTAATTCTCCACCATATTTGACATTTAGAGATCAGAAATAACTACGAGTATTACATTACAGTTTTTTTTATTCACAGCTATCAAATATTACCTATCTACATAAATATAATCACAGAGGTCTGGACAAATACTACTGGATAGATTTCAATCGTTTTTTTAATTTAACTACTTAGACACACGGTCGTCATCATAGTCGTAAATTTTTTTCGATGTATTTGTTAATCAGCAAACTATTGTATAGTAAGCCGTATTGTAAGCAAGCATTTAATATTTTGTATGTTATTTCCTCTATACATAAATACATGCTTAAGTCGCGCAACTTACCTAGTATTTGTTAGACAAATAAATCAATGAATATTCAAACATACCAATACTGGTACTGAAGAAACGTTGTACAGTCGATGAAAAAGTATTCATGGAGTGAGTCACCGTACAATACATTTGGATACCGATCGCGCAAAATGTAATGCGCTGATTCATACATATATGTATGAATGAATATAATGTATGATTTAAGAGATATTTCATTGAAATCGATTCACTCGATCATAAATATTACGATTTAAAATAAGCTCGAAAAAATTATGTAAGGTGTTTTTGTTATGGGCTTTTTGTATTGAATTATTTTATGGACATTATTTGAAGTGAAATCAACTCTACGAATGGTCAGAGTCATTACCTAATGTTTTAAAAAATGCAGCATAGAGAGTCTACGGACAGACCCCGGTACAGCTACGTTTTCAGGCTTAGTGATCACTATATTCATATTTTGTCTGCTGTCCGTCAGTGCGCAAATTGTCATCGGTCGGCTGTAACGGTAACGAATTTGGCAGCAGCACGAATGGAACGAAATTAATTGAATGTTCTAGAGCCGAAAATATTCAGGCAAATGTAAAATACTATATTCCATTTTATCTTCAGCATTTTAACGTGTCTCCATTGTACATGAAATTTATTAAAATGATAACTTTTCACACTTTGTATATTTGTTACATCACTGCATGTTTGTTACATAAGTCCACTGATAGACATCAGCCTCCCTCGAAGAGATTCTAGCCTATAACCGCCTCACTGCAGCCCGGCGGTCAGGACATGTCCTCGTGCCTAGGGAGACCACGCTACACTACAATACACCAGTCCCGTGTGATAGTCTCCTCGTATACCACCCTGGTATTCGAATTTGAGTTTGAGGGATGTATCCTTCCTCCGACCCTGAGAAGTAACTATAATGTGTTACTCCGTAACACAAACTCCGGCAATGTCCTACCATAAATTATTAATATTAATAGTAAATTCGGTTGAAATTCCATTGCAAAAATACTACGAATTTTTAGTCAATATTAACTATTTAAAAGTTTCTTATACATAACATAATGATTTCACTACGGTATTGGTCCTTTCCACGATGGTTTCACATGTTAAAAAAGAGACAGGAGAGCGCAGCTCCAAAATGCACTTCGACCCTAGAACCACGTGTTTTTTGTATAAACAAAACCTTTCACTATTTTTCCTATAATAACTTCATAGTAAATCTTAAGGAAGAACATCGTAACTGAACAATTAGAAACCCATTTAAGATATAAGGATGGAATAACCCTTGCTATGTTCATATTCGACAAACAATTAAAATTTATTGGTTTCTTTATCGCTTTCGGATCGAACGCTTTTCGAAAAAACTAGTGTGCGATAAGCCGTAAGCTGTACTCAACAAACAACAGAAGCTCGTGAGAGCAATCCAATCACTCGACTCAGTTTTTCCCTTTCGTCGGCGCTGTGGGATGCTCCAACCGAACAAGCTGTAACGGGCTGTGTGAAATGCATACAGTCGAATGTTCTTCAATACCATTCTGTGACAGTTTTCGAATACTACTCGCAGTTTTGAATATGTACATACATATGTCCACCATCGAGCTGTCAAAATTGACAGCGAACCTGACGAGAATAGTCACGCACGAAATTTTTGAGCATTTTTTTACAAGTGTTCTACGAAAAAGAATTTTTGAAACACACTAGCGGTCAGAATAATATTAACAGTTAACAGTACACTTAGCGGTGCAGCTTGTTAGTAACGACTGCGCTGTCGCTTCAATGATTAGCAATTACTAGTTTTTCTTCTTATTATGTTTCTTTATTGTTACCTTTCAACGCAATTGATAAGCAAGACATCTTGGGTTTGATAATCGGATCGTGCGAAGTATTACTGATATTTTGCTCATTTGAAATTCCTGGTAATAGATAAATACAGACGAGAAGTTATTTTGACTATATATTCATATATTAACAATTTTGCGTTTAACAATTTGATTTTTTAACTGAGAGTACCTACTTTGAATATTACCAGCAAACACATATTTCCCAGACTCACACTTGGTCGAGCGGTACCTACAATCAGTCAGGTGTTAGTTAAATCCATGTTTTGTCTAACCTACTCTGTCTTACACGTTACCTTCATTTATGAACAAATAAAATAAATCGTACTGATCCTTCAAAATAGCGATATATTAAATGCTTGGTCTCATTAGTGGTGCCTAGAGTGTTTAAACGCGGCAGTAGGACGAAGAGGTGGCGGCAAATCAATGAGTAGCTACAGCGACGGGAACGTACGCGAACTAATTAAAATGTTCCTTCATGGAGCGTTCGTTAGCGCAACTCGCAGGAACAATTTGCGGCAAGTCCGCCACGTGTTTGTTCATTTTGCGGCGCAACTTTCTAACAGCCAGCGACTGCGGCGGAACAATGGCGTACTGCGGACAGTTTTGCTCGCGACACTCTCTTATATATAGTTACTGTTTAATATCTTACAGTAGTTAATTCTGTTATTAAACCTATCCTAACAATATGGTGTGAGCTTTTTTAAAATTAACGACTCCTGTGAATTTTCATGTAGAAAACACACTATATTTGAAAATTAATCTGATATGCCCTTGAAAATATATATTGCGATGATTGCCTTCGGAACAATTTAGAGCCATTTCCGGCAAACAGCACTGGAGTTACGTAATGGAGTATGTTTCAGTCACCCGGGTTTGCGAAAGTGATTCTAAATCAGAATTGGGACATAAAAACGATTGCAGCGATCGCTAGAAGCGAGATAGAAAAATATAATAATCATTGTACATTTTCGAAAATGAGAACTAGTAGTACTTTATAACACTTGTGTGTACGTATCTAGTATGGAAGAGTTTTACAATTATGCAATCAATCGACGAAATATATGCAATGAAAGTGCTTTTATAAATTTCGAGCTTAAATATTATTACCCTATCGCCACACCTTTTCGATGTTAACCTTCAGCCAATTTCAGGCCAATTTCATATAATCCGAAAACACGAGCGCTCTCAATACGTATTCAATCAAGTTATTCTCGCTGTTCAAAGGGTAAAATTACGCACCTTTTCATTACCATTTGATTACGAAAAACGTGTGAACAGATCATAAAACAGTTTACGTTTCGACAGTTGCCGAATCTAATCTGACTGAAGTTGGGGTCCAGCCGAATTGATCTCTTACGTCAAGTACCGAAAACGGCACTTGGCTTATAACCATGTACGCTATAGTCTAGTTGCGGTGTGTGTGTCTTATGTTACATTACTTTGATCACCTAGAAACCAGACGTTAACTAACATTAACGGTTACCTAAGGAGATGCAGCAATTTTTCAACATATATTCGGAAAATGTTAGTATTCCAATAGTATGTTATTCGGTGTCTATCTATGTATAGTGTAACATTCTGATGAAGGAAAGTAGTCTTTATGCGAATTTTAAAGTAATCCATAAAAATTTAAAAACTTGACATTTGTTAAGAAATCGAATTAATTTATAGGAATCAGCTTAAGATTCCTATATATGTATGACAATTACGTATTTTTTTTAACTGCCGTATTTCTTGTAAAAGTTTAATAATAATAAGTCTCGATAAATTAATGTTCGGATTTATTCCAATAGCTCTCCACTGGATCTTACCGGATTTAAAATAAGAACCAGTAAGGAAAAAATTTCAAAACACATTCACGTGTCAATTTTCATATGCTACGTGAACAAACATGAAAAGAACGTGAAAAAGTTGTTTTTTATAATATGCTTTTTAAAATTAATTGCTAATCCTTAGCTAAATTATTATTAAATAGCACCGTTCCTCATAACCATCGAAGTATTATATTTAGTAGCAGTAGCTCTGACTTTATCCCCATCCAATAACTCACACCACGTGCTGTTTTATCGCTCCAGTTCCTCGCTACAGTAAATTTCTGAGTAAATTAATTACAAATTGAACACCCCCGTAATGGCTTATCAATTAATTTTGCCATCAAATTATGTCCTTCAGTGGCGATGTTGCATCTAGTCCCGTAATTTGCTACCCTTTTGCTGGTGTTGTCGAGTGCAAATTAATGCTTTTACCGGTAATTGAAATAAATATTGAAAACAAGTTTAAAATTAATATAGTAAAATTATAATTAATTAGCAGAATATCATGAAATTGCATATAAAGACAGTAGTATTTTAAAAAATGACATGACACGTCAAAAATTGTAATAGTTAATCTATTACAAATTTGACTGCCTTCTTGGTCGAGGGAATAGAAGCACGACTACTAATCGAGAGGTCCTGGGTTCGATCGTGGGCTCGGACGCTATTAAGTTTTTCTAACTTAAAATTTCCAGTAGAAATTTTTAGTGGTGGCTCGGAATTTATAACTAATTTGTTTATCTTTCTTTTATACCTTTTGTTCTTAAACTATCAATATTTCTTACATCGATAAACTGAACCTGTTCAGTATTACCTATAGAATTTGAATCCAATTGTACAATTCTTTACGTGATATCGAGGCAATGAACCAAGGGGGTACTCTCAATCAAAGGAGTTCAATACTTCCACATCACTGGGTTTAGGATGTATGTTACGTCTAATAAATGTCACCTACGCCATAAACGAAATCATTAAAACCAGAATCGCCTTTTGCACACGTTTATGTTACTACAATTCCTGACTCGCATTCCGAGAAGATGCGGTATGATACTAAAGCATGATACTATGGCGTAGCCGAGGCATGATACGATACTCGCATGTAGGTACTAGACTCTGAACGATGCAGATTTTCTTAGCACAAATTTTATTCAGGTGCTGTTGAACACACTTGAAACTAGTTATTGTACTCACAAAAACCAACACAATGAACCTAGCTAGATATGCATATGTACTCCACAACCTGAGTGCACTAGACTACAGCGTATGAGAACTGGCGTGCACGGGTCTCACCTTTATCAGACACCAGCAAAATATGACTAAAACTTAAAATCACTGTCATTCACGAAATATTTGTTTTAAAGATATGAAAGTTCTTGTAAAACTTTTTTAATTTCCCGTCGAATAGCACTATTAGCAAGACTAATAGCACTATTATTAATATAGCAAAAGATATTAACTTGTTATCAAATTTCTCGTACTAAAGCACATAAATGTAAAATAGCCTTGGCCGTCTGTTCCTGGCAGTCAAAGGACATTTATGGTAATACGCCGAACATTCTGCCACACTTGCTTTTCGAAACAAAGCAATAAAAGAGTAATGAATTGTAACGTATGTATCTCGCCGGCAGTAAAAAAGTGGACAGGAAAAAAAAAAAAAAATAAATAATAAGCGACCCATTTGTCATTCCACTGGTGGAATATGGGTCTCCTCTCATGTTGAGGGGGTTAAGGCCGGAGTCTGCCACGCTG
>DWMF01001694.1:0-11056 GCA_018244815.1 Parelbella polyzona | reverse complement strand
TTTAAAGGAATAAATTTAACCATATTCAAGGTTTTTCACTTTTGTTGTTCATTTGTTCCATACAAAACAATTTTGACAATCCGCTTTTAATCATTTCAATTGGTAATTTTTGATATCTGTCTATAGATAAGATAGTATCCAGTACACGGTACCCGTTGACAAGAGAATACTTCCTCAATGTAACTGGTACATGTTTCTTACTTCCTATTGAGGCTTCGTATATTTTTGACATCCGTTTTCAGTGAGAAAAATATTGGTATTTTTATTATTTACACGGAATTTGACTAACAAGGTGATGTTTTCTGAACTTCATGAATTTATTCGGTGAATTATTATTGAACTAATTTTGGTAATCTTTCTGTTATACAAATTGTAATAATAGTAAAGAAAAATATTTTTTTTCTTCGCTTTGTTACGTCAAAACAAAAAAAGCAAAGAACTGTCATATTTAATAACATCCAGCATAGGCATAGACCGAGCCACAACACGCAACACAGAAGAGCAATGCAAACGTATTGAATTACGCACACAAATTTGGAGCACATATGAGTAGGTACGTGAGAGTCGAGAAATAAGTAATGCTTAAAGTGGACGCCTGGCAGGCGCCGGCGCCTACAAAATTGACATTTACACGGGACCTTGCACGCAACAATTTGCGAACAATACATGCGCTTGTCACACATTCCCGGAACCCGTCGCATTCGAACCCGGTATGACCTCACGCCTCGGCCTCCACGCTTTAACAATCTCCATCACATGATTAAAGAGCTGAAATCGATATCGCACGGAATCTTTATTCATAAAGCGTCACACGTCTCATTAATAAGACCGGAAAGGTGTTTCAACGTCATCCATTTATTGTCGTTACGCGATAAACTAGCAGCTACTGTCCATCGGTACCTATTTTCACTTTTTTGGTTGCGTCCGCTGGCTCGCATAAGTAGATACTATTTATAGTTAGTCATACCGTTCGTGTGGATATTTCACCTGCACGCCTCGCTCTTGCCGCGCTGTGATTAATGAGCACCGCTGAGACTAAAACAAATTATCATTAATAGTCGCCCACGATTGGCATGTAGCAATGTATTGGCTGGTGGTGTGTTTGAAAAGAAATTGCTCAGTGCGGTTCCCACAAGTGCGTCACCATTAGGTAACTAACAAACGATAGCCGGATCTGCGGGCTCATTAAACGAAAAAAGATCATATCGCAGACAATAGAGCACTCGGCGACCGAAAGTGATAGTTTAATAGATTTAAGCGGAACGATGACGATAGTAGTGACCAATGTGTCCAGTCACGCTTCATGATACATATTTTTGATGATATTCCTTTCAATTACTGTAAGTTTATCATGCGATATCAATAGCGCTGCACTTCATTCATACTCAGTCGAACATTGTTTATATTTTCTAAATATACTATCCCAAGGGGGGGAAATATTTATAAATAATATGAGAACAGAACAGTTCTTTCGATCATGTGGAATCTACTTTATAAACAGTAATTTCTAGTTTACGTAGATTCAATCTCAAATCTCAATCAAAATCAACTTTACTTGCATAACATTTTAAATTCTTAAATGAATCTCATTTGCAGACTTTGACAGGTCCATTAGCCTATTCACAACAATGTGCGTCTAAAACATTCCTGTTGGTAATGACGTCTGCATGTGAAGAGTTTTATTGTATTGCGACGTTAGCGGTTCGGTCGCGAAAAACAGCGCTTAAACAGTTTCAATATTCACAGTCAAACTAAATACTTATTCCTTTTTCAATTCCTGAACGCACACATTAAACATCGTCACGTTTTAATGAAAGTATCGACACGTCATCTCACAAGGCTTACTCGTAGATACGCTTATACGTAAATGATGGATGGATATTTTTAGTTGCACTGACTTCGCGGTTCACATCTATTACTGTTTTAATGGTAATACGGTAATGAATGATAAATTAAAATGGTCATTTTCCGAAACATTGGATCTTAGTTGATTAATATTCCCGATGAGCTAGGACTATCACGGGTCATCATCGCAAGACGTAATTGCACACTTGAAAATAACTATTAATAACCATCAGATAGATACCCTTGTAATTGGATTTACGTGAGGGGAAATAATTTATCTATGTTGAATTTTAGCGATCCACGCCCTACGGCTGTGTCTTAAACGGGTTTCAGAAATTGAAAGTTACAACATCATAAAGTTTATCGCGTAGATTTGTTATGGATGCTATAGCCGTTTTATATTTTCAATTTTGTTTCTTTAATGCGATTACTAATAGCGATATTATTAGTACCGTCTGACTGTGTAGGGATAACATAATCTGATTATTTCATAAATTAAACTGAGAGCATAGCCTATAACAGTAGATTTAGTATTAGATCTTCATACCATCGAACACTTCGAATACAAAACAAAGCTACCGCGCTAGACTTATCTGTATACACCTGACTAGTAATCGTTCCAACAACAGAACATCCGTCATCCGCCGCAAATAACAGAAGAACAGAAGCAGTGAGCGACCGTCTTGAATGGCAAATGGAATGTGAATGTCAAAATTGCAGCTATTTATAATACATCACGCTAAGCCGCCGGCCGTAACTTGCGCTTGCGGTTCTTTGACAAATGAAGCTGTTTCTTCCTGCGAGGTAATGTATGCGACTACTGGGCTACGGGGAACAAAATGTGGTACGTGCCGCTGATTTAAGCTATACATATTTTGTCATTTATTTACTGCCATAATTATTTCTCGATGCAATAATACTTTATTTACCCGGAGCATTCTACTGAGGATATAATTTAGAACTTCGAACATCATTATTAAAAATATTGCCAATAAAAACGTTATGTATTTTAAAAGCCATGAATTATAATGAAGATTGAAAGTTGTAAGATACTCTATAATTTTGTTTTTCTAATTATCTGCAGTAGGTATAGCATTTATCTATTACGCTGAAGATTAAATATTACCTAAACGACAAAACAATGGGTAATAATTAAGATTCTCCTTTATATGAAATACCTTTTAAGGGTTATGTTAAGAGATTAGTTACTATTCATAAAAGTATTAATTACAAACAATTACGAATAATGAATGTACGATGCTTAACGTTCAAAACAATGGTAATAGATACGTAGGTGCAAAATACAAGTCAGTCGTCGAAGTAATTGAAGTTGTCTGGAACAATTTGAACAAAACATTGCGAGCACTTTACGTAATTACTAAGGATTAAGGATGTTTTCTGAGGCCTATGAAGTATGTTCTATACTTGGCCAGCGTGGCAGGTCTTAACCCTTTTTATACTAAGAGGTGACCCATGTTCAATAGTGAAACGACAAAAGAGATGCTGTTCATTGTAATGCTGATGGAGCACATGAACAGATAGTTCTTTGCGATTTCGTCATCCATTCCTAAGTTATTATGAGTATTTGGATGATGACTTGCACTGTCACAATTGAACACAGGTCTTAATATTGATAGGTGCTTTCTTGACCTGGGCTGTCTTGAAAGTATTTCCATGAGCAACCAACCATATTTCGTTGCGGTTTTGGTCTAATATTTGTAAAGAATAATATTTTGAAAATCTAGTGTTGAATAATTGGACCTGCTTTATCTCCGGTGAGCCGAACCAAAGTTTTGTATTAACGTTAATTCTGTCCACTTTTAGCACACTTGCAAAGTGGTTCTTAAGGTGGTTATCATAGTACCACAGATACTACGATCGAAAACCCTTCAACCCTTCTTAAGTAATTTGCCACGCGGCCAAGTCATCTATTGATTTCCATAACAAAATAACAAGATCTACAGCTCTTAATTTCCTATATTTACCGTACATGTTTAAAAGCATAGTATTAATAAACACAATATTTTGCCCATGTCATTATTAAATAGGCAATACTTTTAAATTAGAATATCGCTTAAATACACCTGTATTGGAGAGAGCTGTAAAGGGATTTGAGAAACCTTGAACCGCCGCGTGAAATGAGATAAAAATACATCAGAACAAAGGCCCGATAGCCGATCTCAGGTTCCAGCCGCATTAATACACAAATACGGATTTACATATTACAGGGCTTACTGCGATAAAGCCTTTAGATATGCAAGAGGATTTAAGTTTAAGAAAAGTAAGAAATATATTGAAAATACATGTAAAATTAATCCATTGCTATGCGATACACAGTTGGTACAAGGTCTTCTGAAAGTACCTTGAGATTTACTTGTACATTACACTCAACATATTTTGACTACACCGATCGCTAACAAATATTTCGACTACAAAACGACGTAATGATGTTGAAATAATGAACTACATTGAAGGCTTTTAGATGTCGATATCTACACAAAATAGATCCATGCTTTATATACATACGTAACACACTAAATCAGTTGATTTTGAGGTTATAAACCAGATATTGGTAACCTTCAATTTTTTTTGTTACAAGTACATTTACAATAATCTCGTATGTCCAAAACAGTTTAACGGGTTGTAGTCCAAACCGCAAATACTATCAGCACCTTACTACAGAGATTGCCATGTACAGAGAAGACAAAGAAACCGTTCAGAGTGTTTTTGTAATACAGTCTCTTACCGTTAATCTGTTTTTGGATGAAACACTGCTGAACATAAAATATTTATTTATTTTACAAAATTTTTTCGTGAGTGTCCATAATTATGATAATAGTCTCCACCGCGACCACGCTGCAATCAACGGGAGCTCACGAAGAAGGACCTCGTATAGGTTTGAAACCACATAGTTGGCTCTGTTGGGTCTGTTGTATATTTAATCATAGGAGTAGTAGTATACTTAGTTCATCAATAATTTAATATAATGTTATAGATAAGTACTTGGCTGCCAAGTTAATGGCAAGATTATGCTGCATAGTCATCGTCGTCCTTTGTATGTTTTCTATACAGGATTGTTAAATGGGAATGACTGTTACAATGTAGCACATTGCGCCTGCGTGCTTTACCTTTGCATTCGGGAATTATGCCGACAATACCTAACAATTTTGTCCTGTTTCCTGACACGTTTGTCTTGCTGTGAGACTATTATTAGACTTGTAAAGGTGGGCAGAAGTAAGTAGATTTTTAACAAAAATATATTTTCCGTTCGCATAAGTACAGCATGTCCATGTGGGTTTACGGTTTGTGAACAGAAAGGTCAACGAATTACCATTCAAATGTTAGTTTGGAAATGTTATTTATGTTCTCAGTTGATGCCTCCATGTAAGTAATCTTGTTCCAAGTAATATTCTATAGAAAAAAAAATTATGTCTGCTTTAATTTTATTCGCGGCTGTGTACAAAATTTTGTGAACATTTGAAGGTAATTAATAATATAAAGTGTTCATTTGATCCGACTTCTAATATGGAATGTTACATGAGCAGACGTACGAGCCATTTTAAGACTTCAGCGAAAGCAATTTGGTGCATATTCGCTACAAATCTACTTTTCTTTGTCTACTTGAGACGCGAACCGAGACAGTTTTTATGTGAGGTATCACTTAATTTTAAGGTTACTAAAAGTAATTTTTTTTTCGCAGTCCAAACTGGCGCAGATATCGTTAGTTACGAGGAAAACTCTAGATCCGTCGGACGTTATCTTATTATAGTTACTTGTTGCGAAACAAGGGTGAACCCGCACATGCGCCCTTACCCTCATTGATTTTTCTCACTTTGACAGTTCGACCGATGTTTTGAGCTACCACCCGCGTTGCAACAACAAAGTAAACAAAAAATATGGCTTTAGATTTTTCCGCTACGTATAAATTGTTAGTCTTAGGCGATTCTAATGTTGGGAAAACTTGTATAGTGCACAGATACTGCGACGAACGTTACTACGATATTTACATATCCACAATAGGTGAGTGAACAATTTTTGCTTTTGATTTTACAGTCCTTTGTCTGTCAGGTGTTATCTGGCTTGCATTTGCTTTCGAAACCACTTGGTTTGTGTTGAACATTGTACTTGTACGCGAGAACAATAGAACATGTTTAGAAGTAAATCGTTCTTAAAATATAATACAGTGCTTTATTTATTTTATGCATATAGGTACTAAAAAAATATTCCATTGAATGATACTCGAATACAGTTAGATCCAATTAGGTTACTCATATGCACTCTTTGTTATTCGACTGTACTGCAGGCAAATTAAAAATGTATTGATGTCAAGTAAAACTGACCAATCTTATTTTTAGCCCGTTGTTGCGTTTCCGATATTTACTGTTGATTTAGTACAAATTTGTATTAACAGGTCACTATAAATACGCGACATAGATTTTGTATTAAGATTATGGTATCAAGTTCGTCAATCTACTTAAGTAAAAAAAAATATGTATCCACGTGTTTTCGGAATCTAATTCTTAAATGTAGGTATATTTACGTATTAGGAAATGCAATATGTGTGGACATTAAATAAGGACGTGGCAGCCTGAAGAAATAGGTTGCATCAAAAATGATGTCTTCCTTTACAATATTTCAGGCATAGACTTCAAACAGAAGATTATAAACCTAGATGGAGTACCAATCAAGCTGCAAATATGGGACACAGCTGGACAGGAGAGATTTAGGACCCTGACCACTGCTTACTATCGAGGCGCTATGGGCATCATACTCATGTATGATATCACCAACCTGGAGTCATTCAACCACTTATCGTATTGGCTCAGAAATATCCAGGAGGTAAGATTTTAAAAACAATATATGTTTAAGTTTTAATACTACGGTTTTAGTATTTTTATTTTGTGACTAAATACTAGTAGGGGCCCCAGCAAGTCTTGTAAATTTTTTGTATTAACGGAGAAAACAATTGCATTAATTTTGACATATAATTCTTCTTTTTGCAGATAACATATGGGCACAGGTTTTCTACTAAGTTTGCACTAAGTCCTACAAAGGCTATTTTAACCTAAGCTCAAAGCAATTCAATGTGATTTACAAATTTAAAAAATATCGATTTTTCAATAAACGCAATAAAGATATGCCTGTACATCATAACGAATATATTTTTAAATTTTAATTACCTAAAAATATCAACCCACTTTAGGAGTTTGCTTAACCCAAATAAGGGAAAAATTTGCCGGGTCATTTAAATTTTAGCACCGATAAGGCCTTTTGAATAACAGTCATATTTAGTTAAGTTGCCATTCAATCTCTTTTATCGTTTAAGTGTTATTTGTTTAAACATTAAAGAACCAAGTACACTGCCATAGACAAGAAGATAATATACCTACATCATTGATTTTCTCCATTCATTTCAGACCCTTGTAGTTAATGTAGATGTGGTTTCTTTTAACATTCATATTTATATTTTTCAGTACGCCTCACCAGACGTCATCAAAGTACTAGTTGGCAATAAATGCGATGTGCATGAGAACCACCGAGCTGTTCCAAAGGAGAGAGGACAAAAGGTAGGAAAAACATATCTATCCTAGTTTTTCTACCTTGAAACAATTTCTTCTTCAACATGGAAAAATTGGCTAACGAATTCGGTACCCATTAATATTTTTCCAATGTGGAGACCGCGACTTGGCAAAAATAGCGTAAGACCCCCTCCAGCTAAACAATATACGCAAAGTGGCTGGCAGTGGTCGGATGCTTAGAGCAGCAGATCGAGCTCAATGGCGTGCCATTAGAGAGGTCTATGTCTAGCAGTGGACGATGACGGGCTGATAGTGTGTGTATTTGTAACATCGATGCATCAGAAAGTTCTCCCTTATCTTATTGACACGACTAGTTCTCAGCATCAACCCTTTCTAGTTCATATAATGTACTTAGTTTTCGTCGAAGAGTTAAAATTTACACAGTTTAAACCATTTGTTTAAACTCGTTACGTAACTCGTGTAGTAGGTAGTAACTTAACAGCTACTATTTCTCACAAATGACTATACTATTTCAGAAAGGGATACGTTAAGCTGTAGTTTTTGTAAAGCAACAGAGCAGTACTGTACCTACTGAGCAACGATTATTAAACTCTTCAGCACTTGTTTCGAAGTATCAACAAAGGAACAAGAGAACTGAATAAAAACAGCACATCCATCACAATCGTTGAACATGTAATAAACGTCAAGAGATGTGTGTTTTTATATTAGGTCTATGACATCATCATTATCCACTCTCGTGTCAACGATGTTAGAGTAATGGTTGGTCATGAGTAACATTCTTCGAATGGTTAACTGCGGGCAATAAAAATTATTTTTACTTAATTAAGTACTCGCACGTTGCAACAACACCTTGCTGAACTATTTACATTAATATTGTTGAGGGCCCCTAATTTAACATTATGTGGTTCATGATATGAAAAGAGAATAGCGATATACGAGTAGTATGCTTCTGGTGTTCGGAGATGTACCTAATTTACAGAAAATTTTATTAATTCGGCTTTTTTACGTGGTCGCTCGTACTTTCTGGGTATAAACAACGTTGAATATTTCGATTAATTCTAAATTTTATTACGATTGCATTAAAAAATCCATCGCATGTTTAACGAGACGTTTATTAAAATAATTTATTTTCAGATTGCTGATGATTTTGATATGCCGTTTTTCGAAGTTTCTTGCAAAAGCAACATAAACATAGAAGAAGCTTTTCTTACACTAGCGAGAAAAATAAGGGAATACAGAGAGACTAAGGTACGTCTAACATTTTTATATTTAATCGGGCAAATAATAAGTCTTAAAATTTTACTTAATTCTGCTTTTGTCACTATGTCGAAATAAACAGACGTGCCTCGTGCCACATATTCATTATTTTTTTTTATTATTTTCAGGCCGATGCATTCGAGCTGAAGGAAAGGGATAACGTGATAAAGCCTTCTGAATCCGAAACGGACGTGTCAAAGTGTAGTTGTTAAATATTTCCCTAAAACCGGCGCATTGTATTACATAGCAAATTGCAACATACTGTTTGATAACTGAAGGCGGTTAAATTAAGACGGGCTTCGGGATACACAAACACAGTAATTCAATTTCAAATAGCATTAGGTAATTGTACATGGAATAGTCAAAATACTTCACTTTTTCCGCGGTTGGTCGAATGTCTCCGTCAGTTTCCGCTGTTGGTCAGATTTGTGCGGTAAGCGGACAAAAAACTCAACGGGGCATCTCATCTCACTACTCAGTCAGCGTTAACTCAATTCTTGGAGTCAATTTGAGGTCGTGTATGCTACTTAATCCATTTATCTGTTTGAAAAATTACTGTGTTTAATTAAAAAGGTGCGTCTATTGTAGTCAGCTTAGTGCGTAGCTGTATTTTTAATATGAAGTTATGAGAAGGATCTTCTATTAAATTTAATATATTATCTAGTGTAAAACGAATAAATATGTGTCTTGGGCAAGAGAGAGATGGTTCGGAATATTTGAAAGATTATAATTATAAAGATCTCAGTAAAATTGGACGGAATACATTATCTATTAAGCAATTATATCAATGGCAATTAATAAAATCTTCCATTAATTTTTATTTTGTCAACATTATAAGTTAGCTAATTAAATATCATCGTTTCAGTTATATATTACAGTTTAATTATATTATTGTTTTAAGCTCAAAGTAGTATGAAATTGAAATACGAAGCCTAAGGTCGAAAGAACGAAATGAGAATCGAAAACACGTTAACTATGAAATTGTTTTATCTAGTTGAATGTTGAATTGGGAAGTACGGTGCGATTTTAGGATGATGGGGTAATAAAGGAAAGTGTGTTGTAAATAATTATATGCTTTGAGTCGTTTTTCTACATCACAGCCAGATAAAGTTCGGACCAAATGTATCTAATAGTAAGATAAGGTTGGAAAGGTAAATTGCATAGGAAATATTCTTACACATGATTAATTTGAAGATTATTGATTTTGTCTAAGATGTAGATGTTAAAAAGGTATCTTTTATTATTACACCGCGGAAGCAGCAAGGGATGACATAAATACCTTTAAATAAATTTATATTTGGAATTTAAAATTAATTTTGGCCAACCTGAACGCGTTTTTTTCTAAAGCAATTTTCTTTGTCACTTTGACTATATTTTTAGTGACACATTTCGCTTGCAAATTTAAAACAATAGAAACTACGATTTTAAAGTGGACATTAAATTCATTCAAGTGTCGGCATAAAGCCCATTTCGGAATAGATAGGTATTTGTCTAAGCATGTCGCAATGGTTTGCACTTACAATAATGGCTATGTATTGTTAGCGCTGCATGGCAGGTTATTTAAGTGGGTCACTCCCATTCTGCATAAAATATTGACCTTGATTCATAAAATAGCTTACCTATTGTTGGTTTTTTGTTAAATTGGTATTCGTATTTCAATATAGCTACCTATATTAGACAGTTTATATATATTTTTGAATATTCAGATGGCAGTGAGTTTACTAAATTAGATCCGAAAATAAAGTTTGTAATTAGAATTGTAATATTATATTTCTCATTATTTTTACGACTTCTACTTTTGTTTCAATATACAGTAGGTAGGTATATCACCTAAAGGAAATTTATTTTAGCGAACTGGTGATAGATACAAAGAAATTATTAATCACTGAGTAAACATTCCGTTAAGTTATGTCTACCCTTGCTTCGTAACGCTGTTTGCTTAGATCGATACAGAGGATGCCTTGTAGAAATCTGCGTGCAGTGTTGCGTGCGTCTAGGGCAGTTTCTGACGGCACTCGAGTCTATTTAGACGTTGAAATCTATTTATTTCTTTAAAGATGATTGTTCATATTTTGTTATTAATCTGTCTTTTGGTTTTTTTAAATACAATTTAAAGGCTGCAGTTTCTATATTTGCCAGAAAGCAACCTCAACAAAGATATTCTAATTATATTAGTACAGGTCATATTGAACAAAAGTGTTGGCTATAGGAAGGTATAACGTGTCTTTTAACTGTAAGGAGACAATAGAATAATTTTAGTGTTTTTAAAATTTGCTCCTGTTTCCTATATGGAAAAAAGCATCAAATTACGTATTGCTATAAATATATTAAAAGGCGCTTGGCGATTCTAATTGGAAACAACTTTATGACTACTAAGGACGCTTTTGATGTTTACATGTATAAATAAATCGTAT
>DWMF01001693.1:0-11058 GCA_018244815.1 Parelbella polyzona | reverse complement strand
CCGGGAAGGGAAATTCCCGCCCAAACGTCCGTCAGTTAAGGAAAGTTTAACACACTTTTATACTAATTAGTCCATCGAGGGAAAACTCCAAGTTCGTCAACTGGCAGACCCAGAAATACCTGTTTTTAAACACAGGGGACACCCGCTTAACATTGTTGTCACATCGCAGCCGCTGGAGCGATCAAAATAAATATGACTGGTAGAATACGAGTTCCATAAAATATTAATATATTGATATATCCTCAAGCCAAGTCCCATATAGGGTAGGCAGTGCAGGGCACCTAATTAATAGTGATTATTTATTTAAACGTATAATGTACGTAAAACACTCCTAAAAATAATTACACGCTTTATTTTGTGTGTCTAATTCCGGATATTTAAAAACATATAATTGTAATAATGATTTAAAATCTCCAAAATTATTTGATCAATATATTTACTCACAATGAGGTTTAATAAAAAACAAAACCATTTATTTACTATTGTAACGCCATTTTTGTCATTGGCTACGCATTGTGGAAATATCTAAAAAATATAGGGAGAAAGGCGACCACAACGCTTACTTACTAGCAATCTTTTTTAGGCTACCTTTTGATGGAAAATATTTAGAAATACGAGAGATGCTGAGGAGGCAGATGTAGAGAAAGTGAGCGAGTGTGTTCATTCGTTCTCGTAGATTGTAGCGTTCCTACTCGCGTGTGGACACGAGCTTTTCCAAAAATGGCCGGCCGCCTTCAATTCCGAGAGCAGTTTTAATATATGCGCGCGCTTATTCTGATTTAATTACGAACAATTATTTTACGCATGAAATCAAATTGACTTTATTCCTTTCTGAACAAAATATTATTTTAATATGAATAAATTAAGTGTGCCTCCAAAGTGGAACATCGACATTTATTGTATGAGACAATATCGATGGGCTGAAATTTAATTAACGCGGGTAATTAAGAAATATTGGTGCGCTATTTCATGTTTGGCGTAAACAACTTCAGACTCTTGTGGTACATTATTTCCAGTGAACGGTTTAAAAATGAAATACGTCATTTCCTTACTCCCATGTTTTTCACGATTTAAGTGTTTTCCCAGGTCTTTCTGGTAATTTGATATTTATGAGTAGAAATCGGATTTTGATACTCAGTACCTACTATCGATTTTTTCGGACTTATGAGTCTTCTCAGGATGAAATGTTCGGACGATTGTTTGACTTCAGATTAGTTACAGAATTTGTAAAATGATATTTTCTAATAACTTTATTAGAAAGTTGTATTTAATATTAATCTTACCAAGGTGCTATTTGGGAAATCGAACCCCAATTCTACAGAGCAGAAAGCTATAATCTAAGTGACAAGGGTACGAACCTTTATTGTTTAAACATAATATATTTTATTCCTTTAAGGTTCATATAGTAGATTTACGTACCTATATCACGTAACATCACGCCGTTATGGGAATGCAGAGAAATTCTGTACACTCTCACGGTTCATCAATTATAGTATTACGTTCCACCATAGAATAGGCGGTGAGCCTATTTCAATTCACTGAGCATAAATTCAGTGCCCGAGCCATGATTAGGAATTTCTAGAAGAAAATTTAACATAAGCAATTCAAAAATAGGTGCTCGACCTGAGATTTGAACTCAGGACCTCCCGATCAGCAGTCGCGCTTTGCAATCACTCGACCAACGAAGTCATGCGTATATATTAAACTTATTCAATATTTCCATACTTAATCATAGTCACTCATGTATATTTTTATGACATGTATTATATAATACATATGTAATATTTGTAACTTTTACAATGTCGTTGTGAACAAATGAATACCGGGAAGGACTCCGTTCAGCCGAAATAACCAGATATGTACAGTGTACGGCGGTTTCGTTGTACTACTTTTGGTAAATTGTATAATTGCAAGACAACATAATTAACTGTGTAGATACGTCTAGTACAAAATATCTCAACGCTACGTACATTGTAAAATATCCTAATTTGAGCTGCAAGGCACTCGTGTAAAGAGATGTAAGAGTAGGTAGGTACCTCGTACTAAAAGGCCACGATTCGTTAAAGTTGGTTCTGTAAGATTTCCCTTGATTATGAACCACGTGCATCTTTAAAGCAGAATGAAGCAGAGCGTTGACCAACTCCGTGTTTAGTCGCTTTTTACCACATCTTGGCATTCGCGTGATTATCTTAATGCCCTCTCCAGGACCACCTAAAGATCGGACGGTCATGTAAGCTATCGCAAGACATTATTATTATTATCTATAGTTTCTTCCATGAGAGATACTTGCAATATTTTAATTTGGAAATAAAGTCCACATTCGCACAACCATTATAATCGTTTAAACGTAGTAGATATGTGCCATCTGGACCACCTGTATATCTGATACAAACGTATGAGTTGGTTGGGGTAAACAACTCCTAGTTCTCTTGATTTTTATGGTATGTTATGTAAGGCAACTTGCCCCATTTGCTAACATCCGGTAACATTATTTCGGTACCTACCAACAACAGCGGCGCCGGCAATGATCGTAATCATTCTCATTCTGGGAGAAAACTTGTGTCCAACAGTAGAACGATAAAAATTTTGATGATGATGTAATTGTGATGATGTCATTATGAAAGGATATCATTATTACATTACATTACCAACTCATTTGGGTACACTTCACATTGCTCGAGTTTATTATCTGGATTCTAAGCCGATTTATAAAGACCAAAAGTACAGCTAAACACTGCCATATAAAACTATTTTTTCTAGAATAAATAACGAATTTTTTAAAGTGTCTTAAGTAGAACAAGATTAATTACTTAGCCCGTAGCCCGCGGACGTGTAAGTTTTGTTATAATAACCTTATTTTATAGGTGCCCTTAATTCATTAGTCATAGTAATTAATCAGCTTTGATGAAACTTGAGTGTATTAAAAATGTAGGATGGTTGCTGTTAAATAAAGTCGTTAACGTTCAAGAAGTAGATTAAAATATGTTTAGTATTGGAGACACTGCCGACTGGAAACCTTCTAATGCAAAGGGAACACTTCGACATGCGGACGTTTGTTTGAAAGAATTGAAAATGTCCATGCGCTCGGTCACAGATGCGTTGTGTCCTTGAGCACTGAATTGGAATACCTCGTAAGCTATTTTAAAACATTATGTAAAAAATGCCTATGAAAATCTGAACATGTATATGTAATTTAATAACAGTCTGTTTACCACAAAATAGGCTGTATTTGAGCTCTTAGGGGGATGCCTAATCGAACGATTATTCCCGTTTGAGTTGAGAGAACATTTCTACCCGGCAGCGAGGACTGCCTTAAAAATATTATTTATTTAAATTTCAATGCTGTTATGTAGCAAGTTAAAAACAACATGTAAATAGAAATCTCTCTAGGCACTGCTTTCTGTGTTCAGGGATTGTCTGAGCACCCGTGCTGAAACGGTATAGCCATCGGCTATAACACCACATGTTTGTTATATGTGTTATAGTTTCAGTTTGGAAAAAATGGTAGGCGTACAAGTTTCCACTTGACGTTTGCCATCATCATATTTAGGGATTTCATGTGCAATATAGTTTCGTATGATGTCACTAAATTATTTTAAGGTACAAGGCTACAGATTGACATCACAAATACTCATAAATTGTTATCAAAGAAACACGGATTCATAAGGTAGCATCACGCGTCTTTAAAATGTTGCGACAAAAAAAAACAAAACGATTTTGGAAATCCCACACAAGCTTTTATAAAGTTTACAGTAACAACTTCAAAGTGTACAGTTAGAAACGTAAGATCGTACATTCAAAGATGTTTATCAGCAAAACTTTTTCAGTTCAGTTATCGGCCTGATAGCGCGATACTGGTACGTAATACGCGCATTCTGATGACACACAATATATTCACATTCGCTGAATCAGCCGAGCGTTTCCCTCCGTCGGCACGTATTACGTCGGATCCAATTCGGCCCTACATATTCCACGTGTACAAAAATAGTGGTGCTCTCCAGCCGAGGATCGATGGAACAGCGCCCAGGAAAAGATGGCGTAATATCACAACAGATGTCGACGACGGTTATGTCAACTGGCCCTCCATTCACGAAACTAATAAAAGATTCAGCATTGTCGTTCAGTCGAAAGGGTCCTTCCACTACATTGACGCCTATTCCCGGGGCCGTAAGGGCGTGTTTCGAGGCCGGGCGGCCCTTCGCTCGTGATCCGTCATTATCAAGCGGAATGTTCCGCAAAATGAATATGATTTGTAATCTCTCGCATTATTCTCTCGCTTTTTACATACTCGTGGCTCGCGGCTGGCCCTCTGCGATCTGCGACTGATTAGTATTACAAATGAGACAGATGCTTTTTTCAAGTACATTTAATGTCAAGTGATTTAAGTGTGATTATCATTAGTCCTATAATAACGTTTTTATTAGCTTTTTTAATTAAAATATTTGAAGATAATCATAACTTACGTACTATTGCTAGAATATGATAACGAATAATGAATGAAGAATATGAAAATACTCCACGTTTTAGTAAGTTACAGGAGTATAATTAAGAATTAACATCTTCTTTATTTTCTATACAAAAATAATATTTTATTGCAGACATTTGTGTCGATAAAAAACAGTCTTCAAACGCTTTTCTGAAGGTTTATAATTAAACACGCCCATCTCTATTTCTAAAAAGGGGCACATAACAAGTAAGAAAATTTTTATTTTTAGCTTTAAAGATTACAATTTTGTGAATCACGACGACAGTGCGTGGGACATCGAAACATTCAATTAAAATTATGAACGGACGCTTCCTTTTATGTTTCATATATTTTCACCCACTGTGATTGGATAATAATATTATTTCCTATTACGTCCCACTCACGCGTTAAGTTTAAACCTCGGTTTATTTGCACTTGTCCAGCGTGGCACACTACGGTCTTAACTAATTTCGTTGTTAGACGAGACTTGAATCCAATATTTGAACGTTAAGGGGGTTGTTTTATGATGATGACAATGCGAACAAAAAAATTTTAAATTATGCTTGTAAGTAAATACTTACTTCCATTAAAGGTTTCATATCGTTTATAGACATGTTAATTGCACTATTCTCGTTCTTCATTTAATCTTTTTTATAATGCTTTTATACAGTAGGAACGTAATGCTTATAAACGGATAGAACCTATCATTAACTAGTAGGTACAATGTGAAGCCAGGAACACATGTACACGGAGAGAAAATCGAGGAAATATGAGATCGAAAGGTTATAGAATAGCGTATATATCAAATAGCAATTGCCAATTCGGGATTGAAAAGGTTCGCCCTATAAAATACGTGAGGCGGTCTAAACAAACTTGTGCAATAAATAACCCGATCGGATAAGAGAAAGGTACGCACTCGGCCATTTTATATTCAATAAAAAATAAGATAAACTAAATTGCCTTACAATGTAGTCGCGCGATTGATGTGACCACTTGTGCGGGCGCTTGCTGCATGTTTACTTGACCACGCACCGTGCTAATGTGATTTGATTACTTTTTTATATTGTAACATTTCGTTCCAACGGTCGGAGCGCTGCAAATTTACAGAAGCTAGTGCTGTTTCTAAAATCGAAAAAAAATGTGTAAAATGAATATGTTGGCGTTAGTACTCGGACAGTAACAACAATTCAGAGATTATGCCACTCGCTAAAGTTGGCTTTTATTTAGTAAGAACGTTTGGAATTTTGAAAATAAATGTAAGTTCTCACAAACGTTTTAAGGTAAGAGCTGTTAAGCTAAAATGTCAGCTAAAAAACTAACTAAACGTGTATACGACGATGCGGACTTTAAAAACCATCGTGTCATGTGACGTTTAGTTTATATAGAGCTAACATACCCTCTCGAGTATGTTTGTTATGAGTGGCAATACTGTTCTGGAAGAGATGGCAGCACTGTTGCCTAATTCGCAATACAATCCCCTAGATGGAAGCACTATCGTCTTTCATTTAGGATTGTTAGCTGGTAACTATGTATTCTGTCTATGAGCTATGGTTTTAGAGCTTCCAGAAAGTTCTTCAGAACTTCCAGAAGCTTCTCAGTTGTCTAGTTAAGGTGAGCTATGTACCTAAACATTTTTGTTATTTCGTGTAATATGTGTAATAACTAAATTAATATTTATCACAGTTAGGCGAACTCGACCAAATGTTATCGACTTACGATATAACATTATTAAACAAGTAACACAGATGTACTGTTAAGTGTGACCGTTATCCACAAGGCGGCAGGCATGAGATCAAGCCCAATACGTAAATCACTGCTCTCCGTTACTCGGATACCGTTTCCTACAATTTAGTCACGCGCAAAGTTCCCTCGCCGCAAATCCAAAGACGCTCCAACGCACTTGAACTATCCCTAACTTATAACCCTTTCCGTTTGACCGAATGTTATACAACATAATCGAAAAAATACATTTTTCGTTACTGTACCTAACCTTTCTGTGAACTTTTTATACCGAGGATAAAGGGACCCGCTTGTGTAGAGATTAAAAGACATTATTTACCCTTGTAGCGTGCGTATTCAAGCGTCAAAGTTTTATATTTCTGACAGGGGACTGAAAGGCTGACCCTTAAACATGCGTTCTGACTGGCCGCCCGACGTTTAAATGTGTTTATGAGGGTAGCGATTCACTTGGAGGTTTGCCATCTAATTAATTAGGCTGTCACATAAAATACGAGCACGCAGCGCTACAGACACGTGTCATTTAACTATTGACTTAACAGACGTTTCAATGGAACAGTCCAACAACATTTACATTCCGTTATAAATCTACAGAACACTCGTTTATTATATTTCCTTCCGAGATGGAGGCGTACTTAATGTGTCCTCATTCGACTGGATATATTCCGGGCGTAGAATCAATACAGATACAAAATATTTTATTGTGTCATCTACCCACACGAACTGTCACCCTACTGACGTTGATCTGAGGATCCTTTTAAGATTGGTAATTGAAATTCAGATATAAGTAAACTATTACACGTGGTTTCACATGCTAATTGCCATATAACTATATACAAGTAATCATTATTAAATTATTACCCCCTTTAAAATTAATTAGGCACCAGGGAAGTCTTCAACAATAAAAGAATTGGGCCCACTGTGCTTTTCTTACCCCTAAAGGGGCCTAGCGTGATAACATAATAACAAAAATAATCACCTGTTTTATTGTAACTTGCCTCAAGGACCAAAGGTCGTTAAGAAATGGGATTTATCATGATACGGGATTGGATCCCCGACCGGACGCATGTATAAAGTACCTTTATATATGTATTATGTTTTAATTAGTTTTCGTACTGAGCGACGAAAAACAAAACCATAAATAGTTCTGAGGCTGCAAGTTTAATGACCTATTAAGTACTAAACCTATTTAAAATTCTTTGTAAACGGCCATAGATTTATTTCTACTTGAACTATAAAGTGACACTATTTGTAAATACTATCAATGCGCACAACGGCCTGTAGGTACATATATCCTACACTTGGCTGACGCGCAATGAGCCATAAGAATCGAACTTGTTATACAAACAAATAAAAATTTAACTTTGTTAGTTCCCATCACGAAATAAAACTGAACACTTATGCATCTAAGTTTCTGCCAACCCGCACTTGGTCAGCGTAGCAGACTTCAGCCTTCACTCTCTCAATATGAGAGGAAACCCATATTCCAACAGTGTAATGAAAAATGGGTCGATTATTATTATTATTTATTTTGTTAATTAAATTAAATTATTTTGTTTGTGTTATTTCAACAGATAATATTTAAATAAAAAGTAACTGAAAACATCACATCTTAACTCGCATTCGATATTTCAAAAGAAGGCTACTTACAGAATAATAATATGGCGAATGTCGTTAAACGAAAACGGCCGCGCAATCGTCTCCGCATGACGTCTGACGCGGGACCGTTAAAAAACATGCGAGGCTTAAAATTAAGATCTCCTTCCGAATATCCGAGCGGACATCGTGTCATTCAACAAAGAATTCGGAAATAGTTATACCCTTTGTTAGATAATAATAGTAGTGAAATTAAACTAAAATAAGCGACACTAAAATAATGTAGTTATCACACATTCTTGATAATCGATATTTACTTATTATCACAATAGTAACATTTTGCGGCAGCTCACAACCTGCCATCTGTTCCCAAACTACGCAAACCCTGTCTGAATTACGAAATAAGTACTCACGATAATAACCAAACATTAGGCAGTCTCTCACATAACTCCAGAAATTTTGTCCTTCAGAATAACCACAACGAAATTACCGTACAATAATGAAAAAAAAACGTCCATTTTACCAAACGACTTCATACTTATGTAATAATAGTCATTGTTAACAGACCTTTTCATGATACTTCAGTGTATTTTTACACTATGTGTATGTATGATTGAAACAGAGGAACAAAACATTAAATAGAGAACGCTAATCAACCACTATTAGAATGTTATACAGCTCTATAACAATAAAACTTCATTAACTCTTGATTAAAACATTCATGTTATGTAGTGTTACATACAATAGAGGACGGGTACGAAGCTCGCGTTGCTGTTAAAGTAGAACCATGCATGCACACGTACATACATAAGTAATATATAGATCATTTAATAAATTCATTAATTTTGTTTAAGCGGAAATGTATTTTTAACATCGCTTATAATTTAAAATACTTTACAACTCAACTCCAATAGATATTTCGCTCACGTTATTACACTTATTGGAAATATATTTCTATTAAAAATAGAAATGTGATACAAATATAAATTTTAGTGAATTGAAGTCCTGGAAAATTAAGAGATGCCAACGTTAATGAAACTTGAAAGGAAAGTATTTCAGTAGCGGGCGCGTACCTGTGTGAGTGTGTCGTATCGAAGTGTGAGTGTGTGTGTCCAAAATGTAATATTGACAAAGTGGCAATGAGCTCGGTAAAGTGGATCCGGTTGCTAGTGATGCTGGCGGCCTGCTGGGCACAGGAGGGCGAGTGGAGTGAAGACGCGGAGGATTTAGGTGAGTTCGTTCCCATCCAATTTGTTAAATGTCTGCTATTTATTATTCTATCAAATATTGTAATAATGCATAGATACCCACTCGTAAACGAAAAGTAGAATGTCGAAGAACCACGTCGGATCTGTAAGGATTTACATGAATATTTGAAACTTGATGGTCACTGCGTACCGTGCGCGACTATTGAATAATAATAATTTTTCGTTATTTAATTAAGAAGCTGTAAATGATGGCTTCTGAGGCAGGGACCACGCATTTTTTATATTTACAAGTATTACGATGACGACGTCATTAAAAAGAGTGCATCGATCCGTCCACCAGACTGTGCAACTTCATTGCTACATATAGACTTCTCCTGATCGGCGCGAATTGGCTTTTTTCAATATACGTAGATGAGAATATAATGCCTGCCGCGTAGCAGCACCACGGGCCGGTACACTCGCAGAGCGCCAGTCACATTTGTAGTACAATATTATCTAAAGCGCTCGCATCAGAGCGCCATAACGCTCCCATGTTCCACCGCGATAACTGCGCTTTAAATTGTAGATGGGATGAAAAAGCAAATGTGAATTTAGGAAATGAATTTGCGACCGAACACTACGTTAGAGATTGAGCAGTTAGCTCTATCGCCGCACGGAGATAGTGGAATAGTTTCGCCTATTTCTGTGTGTGTAACAAAGTGTATGAGAAATATTATGCATGCAAAGCCCATTCAATTTGCAACTCTAGTTTTGCGAGCGCCCATATACCGGAACGATCATTTTCTACTACTATGGTCGCGCGGTTTGTCTGAATGTTGCATTTGCACTCAATTAAGCACTTCGATAAGGACGTTCTAGTGTTGATAAGCTTTCAACAGTGTTCACGTATAAAGTGGTATTTCTTTATGCCAATGAAAAACTTATTCTAAAGAAATGTATAAAAATATATGAACGTACGATTTTTAAAGGTGAAATTAAAACTTGTTGGTAAATATACAGATATTAGTGTGATACACGCTATGTATTTATGGCGAAGCGTTCCAAATTCGTGCCCGCGAGCGGAAGATAAAAAGTGTGTGTCGAAAGGTAAAGAGGTAACTTTGCATTATTCCGGTGAACCTTCTTTAAAAAATGGATTCTAAAAAGCGTGTAAGACGTTTTCTTCCAAGCCTACTTTTGAGGGCACCTCTATTTGTTCTGGTATTTACGTGTGCCCAATTCCTAGATCAACTCAAGTATGGATGTATGGATTAAAATATTATAATTGCGAATCCATTAACACCAAGTGTCTGACTGCCTCACTAGTCGAACGGTTGCAAGCGCTATAGACGCCAATAGACTCAGCGCCTATTCCATTGTGAGAAGTAAGTGGTAACATACCTCTTCAGGCAGGTACAGGCGTGATTTTAAATTTTATGTTGCGACATCAACATCAAGTAACATCTATACCATAAAAACGATAGTCGATGTGCGAAAGATGTCAGTACATTTTTTTTACAATATCGTTACTTTATGAAAATCATTACAAATAATCATACAAAAAATGTCGATTAACCTAACGAACCCCGGCTGGGTCTGGAAATTAATATTGTCAAGAAAAAAATTACATTAGGTTCGCTACAACCGAGCAATTAATACCTGACACGATGGCGGTAGTGCGCAGCCCGCCGAGCTTCTTCACTGACAATCTTATGACAACCCACACTTGTTTGCTCGCACTAAATCTACACTTTATGGCATTTTTTAATTGGTCGTTTTTCAACACACATAAATACTTGATATGTACCCTAAACATACATATACATATATTTAAAAAATGTGTTAATGAACTGCACAGGTCCTGCTGCACATATATACATATAATGTTGAAGTAACTTTAAAGAGCGATCGCTTCGTTTTGCGACCGCGAATCGAAAGGTTTGATTCCGTCGGCTACGAGTATTTCTAACTTTAATTTCTGAATAACTCGGTACTCTCTGCCTGCCCTGTAACGAACCTGGCGTGATGATATTATATTAATTGTCTACTAACATTGGTGACCCAACAAGGCCA
>DWMF01001692.1:0-11061 GCA_018244815.1 Parelbella polyzona | reverse complement strand
AAGTTGAAGAATAATCCGACAATATAGCCTCTGTATAGCAGGAAAGTTTTCCTGAAGGACTGGTCGAGTTTTGTAGTGACAGGGTGCGATGAATCCATGAAGATGAACTCCGTGACGAATATCTGAAATACGGAATAATCAAGAAAGTCCTAAGAAGAAAAAAAATGAACAATATTTTCATCGTCAACGTCATTTTATCCGTATCATCATAATTTATTATAGTGTACAATTTTGTAACTGGACAATCATTGACAGTTTGAATGAGCTCAAAATGGATGTAATAACTTTTTACAGATGGAAAAAGTTACAGAAAAATTTTATTCATATACCTACATGTAAGCTTAAAGTTGTACATTATAATATGACAGCTGGTAATTTAGCTTCAACAAAAGTCTGTTGTTATTCTATCTTAGCTTTACCTAAAGATCTGTCAACTATATTTGCCTTACATAATATATCTATATTTGCAAATGTTAACCCACAATTTTTTTTATAGATAATTAACTCACGAGAATTAACGGGAACAGTATGATGGAGACGACAATGAGCTCCATGGAGACGGTGTCGCCGGTGTAGGGGAAGGCGAGAGCTGGGTCGTTGCAGAAGAAGCCGCTTTTGTGCTGCGGGATCACACCGAGCTCGAAGAGACCCAGCAATATTAGAACTGTAACAATAATGAATTTCATTAAAATTTATTGCTGCAAACATACCTTCCCTGTCATCGTAAATAATATTCAGGATTCAGTACCAGGATGGCAGGAACACACAAAATATAAACCCATAGCATTGAAAGTGTATGAGAAATATGTAACAAAACTTAATCATAGTGCTTGTTCTAAATCCGTAAAGATATATTACGCGTTTACGATTTATCGAAGTGTTTTGTATTCAGAAATTTTTATTTACTGGTATTTTCCATTCGTATTCTAATATTACACACCATGTAATAGAATTGAGCATCGTCTGACATTCGCCCGCTCGCAACACCCTCCTTCCGGCGTTGAGTTCAAAGTCAATGTCGAGTAAATTGCGTAATTGTTGATAAAGAACCCCGAATTCGCTTAAGCAGAAAATTGGCGAAGTGCGTTGACAGATTCGTTGGTGACGTTAGATTTAAATTATACAGGAGATCCGCGGACACTATGGGCTTACATGTAATGTAGACGCAAGAGGCCTCAGAGGACAAAAAATACAACAAATTATAACTTACAAATTAGGTCCGAAACAACAAATTGTAAGACAAATAAAGATCAAAAAGAATATAATTACATTGATAATGTACATATAGTTTGTCTTTTTAAAATTATCCTAAATAGCAGTAAACCATCATTAGCATCATCATTACCAATCCACACTCCCTTCCATAGGCACGGGTCTTTTCTCGAAATAGAAGAAGTACCAAATACTAGCAATAGATTTCACATGGAGGCCATCGAGATGGTATGATAAACATAGTTGTAAGTGCCAACCTTTAAAGCCTTTGTATCAGTGACTAAATCTCTGACACAAATATTGTTGTAAATGTGACTTTATGTTGTGCTTACGTAAAAGATGATGTTTGCAGAGTTAACGAAATACGTGCAGATGAACCTTTTATTAAATTTAAGGATACGGCCATTTAAAGAGCGAATTGCAATGACGTCATTGTTGATATTTTGTATGCAGATTTATTTTGAGAAGGGCAAACTCATGAATTTACAGAACGCGTGTTGGGAACGAAAAGAGGATTTGACGCAATCCTTAACAAGCTTTTAGTGTATTTTAAACTGAAAATTGCATTGACGTACGCGTTGTGACGTAGTTGAATAATTTTATTGTTTTAAAATGGATATTATTTTCATTTTAATATTTGATATATTTGGTGCAATTGAAAAAAATCCCTTAATAAGGATGTAGAGTTTTGTTTCAGCTTTTTATTTTATTCGATTGGTACATATATATAATACAGTAAATTATTTGAGTTTATTTGAAGGAAAAATGAAATAAAAAATTGCCTCATTCATGAACCCCTTAAATTAAATTAATTAAAAAATTCCAATTATTGTCACAAACGTCAAAAATTAATCTATGTCGACACGTTACCATATATTAAAATTTGTAATGGTTTTTTCATATTATAAAAGAGAATTAATATGATATTTACTTTGTTTTATCAAATCTAATTACAAATAGACCTAATTAAATACTCAGGATGGCTGGTTGCACGTAACTCAATTGCGATCAGGTCGGGGCCAGGATGTGACGCAACAGGTAGCCGCCATAACGCCACGTTGTCCTGCACGCGGCACCACGTTGCACAATCGGGAGACCCGCTAATGATAGGATACGCTCACCCGCCTGCCGGCTGGTTGGCCAACAAGTAACCTCATGTTACCGAATCAGTATCAATATTAGTCACTCGTATTAGTCATCTTTATTTACATTATATAAAAAATGATAATTTATGGCTATTTGAAGAAGTCTTCTCCAGCACAAAGTCTGTTGGAAGAATTTGCGTGCAGAATGAAATCGTTGTGCAATATTTTTCTGCAAATATGTTTGTCTGTGTCTATTTTCGGACGAAAAGATTATATAAAGAGTAAAATAAAAAGATTTCTAAATTTATTACAACGTTGGAGGAGAACATTGTAAGATAACTCACGCGCCTTAGAAGCCTCCATAAGGTTCTTAATGATGTACATATATATAAAGTCTACCACGCTTGAGCAGCGTGATTGAATGAATATGTCTTAACACCTTTTATTGATGAAGTAACTCACGTGCAGTGATGGAAAAATGTAACAAAAATAATGAAATTTAAAAGATTCATTAGATCGCGGCCTGACGACGTTTTAATATTCAGACAAAAATAATGAAATGTCTAATGATGAAACGTTAATAATTCATTTCAATTATAACATACATCTCTAAGCTACATCTCTGTTCTAAATGACAGCATAAAGACTAGAAATATAATTTAGTTGCTTCAACACAAACGAAATGTATTTAATTTCTTGCAATTGGGCAAAATTAGTGCATACCATTTAAGTGATTAGGTTCATTTTGTATTTTTGTTTTAGATCAAAATAAAACAAAAAATCTTAACAATATTTAAATTGTTTTTAAGCATACACATAATAATTTATTATAATGGAGATTCGTATAATATGACGGAATACATTGGAAGACTTAGTCTTTCTACTCAACAACAGGTGGCGCTGTTAGTAGCAAACCATTCAGTAGTAGCAGCTTGCAGTAACAAAACATTCGTTTTAAATTTTATGTAAAGAGATAAAACTGTAACAGTAAAAAAAATCAAGATATCTTAAAACTTATAATAAATGTTAAATTATATGGTTAAAATATTTTCACCTCCACTTCTATACGCAACAAAGAAATTTAAAAGAAAATTCAATCATCTTTTATTTTTAAAATGTTCGTCAAAATGATTACCGGCACAAATTCCAATTAGAGTGGGTAATATTTTACGCTAAAATCGATTACGACCGTGGCTCTTAACATCCGTGAAATTGTATCACAGTTTTTCAAAAATAAGTGATTGGTATTTCTTCCGCGGCTTCGTGCGATGCTTAAATTTTTCAAAAAAATATATTGGAATATTATGTCATACAAAATCTTATGAATTGATCAACAATGTCACCGAAATAAATCTGAATTTCTTACATACTTTGTTACACAAAGAGGCAGGTGGAAATTAAGTATCGACACAAACTATGCTATCATTAAGTCCACCCTAGACTCGTTAAAGTACATAATTATATACCTACTAACGGTTTAGATTCACTATCCATAGTTTAATTAAACGTTTCACTAATATGCTAAATGCATAATTCAATGCATTAATAATGCACATTTAACGTACACAACATTTAATAACGTGTTTATTCAATATTAGCATTGTTTTAATTCAAAATTTAAAACGAGCAGAAAATAATTAAAACCTAATCTTCTTTTCCTATGTTCGTCCAATTGCACTGATGTTAAGAAAAAAAATTAAACATGTAAGTTTTATTAGTAAGAGTCAGCAAAATATTATTAAACATTCCAAAAGAGGCAAGTACAGTACAAAACCAAACGAATTTGAGTTTTCAGATAAAACATAAACATCGATTTTACACAATGGACAAATATGACGATTACAATTCAAATAATGAGTAATGACGCACTAATGACGGGTGAACAGATATAATTATGCAGTATTTATCAAGGCATGCCAAAAGGAGTGAATAGCTATGATTAATACAGTCGCGGATAGCGCATAAATATATCGGTGCCCTTTTATAAACCTTATTGTTACGGATGGATCAAAAAAGGAGCGGTCCCTGCATGTGGCAATATTTGGAAGTGCCTATGTCCAGCAGTAGACCGACGTTAGATGGAAAGATGATGATGTTAATTTGTTAAGGACTATAATAATTTAACTTTTTTATTCTGAACGTCGTATCTAAGGGTGGAACAAAAATGTTAGTGTTGATATTGATAATCCAAACGTAATTTCATTAAAATAATTATGCATTTGATAAAATTATTTTATTAGAAATCACCCCACTATGGTTATTGTGGATATGTTATAATATAATATTTTTTAGGTTTTTGTTTATAACCTTTTCATACTAATTAATAATTTCCGTCTAGACATTATTTGAATGTTGTTAAACATTGTATTGTACATGTGTTAATCGTTCCACTGCTGGACACGGGTCTCCTCTCAGATTGAGAATGTGTATAAGCATTAATTTAACTGAACATTAAAATTAATGTTTATACCGTATCAAGTAGTATTTCATTTTCATGTTGGATTCATTAAAACATCTCATTCCGATGTTTTCAATTGATTTTATTATTAAGCTGTCGTTGTATCCACGGCATGTAACGAGAAACTATTGATTTTTTAAATAGTAATAGTTATTATACCTATTATTATATTGTAAAACTAGGTCCATTATGACGTAGGTAAGTAATTTATTTCATGTACAGTTTTAATTTTTCAAAAGTTATTATACTTTCTTCTTAATATTATGAACTGATATAAATAGAGTAGGACATGAGATACATAAATAAACACTTATGTATTAGATATTTAAAAAATTAATAGCCTAAGCAACGTACATACATATTAGAGGTGTTTTTATTATTTTTTAACGCATAATAGCATATTTTTTTAAGCGATTACATTTGAACGACAACGATTAAGTTTCTAGTTTATTGCTAGTAGTAAGACAAGAGGATAGCTAGTAAACTGATTTCATAATTACGAAAATATTATA
The DNA here is from genome assembly GCA_018244815.1 of Parelbella polyzona. Lineage (NCBI taxonomy): Eukaryota > Metazoa > Arthropoda > Insecta > Lepidoptera > Hesperiidae > Parelbella > Parelbella polyzona. The sequence goes on along the minus strand of DWMF01001692.1, from coordinate 5,794 downwards.
TGGCCGAGTTATGTAAATGAGAAGAAAGTGTATGAACATAATCATTATAATATTCATTAAACATTTACACTTTACGGATTTACGTAATTTTTATAATATAATAGGAATTATTATAGTTAAATTCTTTCGATGCAACCGCGATAACTAATTATTTTACACCTACGTGAGTCGTTTTATTAATTTTAGAGATTAATTTTCAATTGCGTGTTATGTAACAGCCGGTGATGTTTCGAGGATTCTATGTTAATTATATTTTGTTATTGTATCTAATGCATGTGATGTGTCTATATTTGTGTCCGGTGTCACACGGTGTCATAAGGCTCATATTACTCTCCCTAATGGGACGTTTAACAGAATTGGTAAATCGTGCGAATGCAATATTTTTCTCTGCCTAGCACTTCGGGGAAATATCGACGTGACGTTATGTAATACAAATTGTTACAAGCGCTGTCTTCCATACCCCAATTTCATCATATAAAACAATATATAATATTTTTTCAAAATCTTTAACGGATTGATAAAAAAGAGTATTTTTGTTTACCTTCTCTTGTTTCCCAGGGTTCAAGTTATTTTTAACTGCACGATTAACGCTTGCGAGCCGCGATTATTAATGCAACGAACGAGCGAACTATGGAACCGGTTTATTTTGGTGACATTACAAATTTGGTACAAGATGAGGACAGTGTTGTAGTCGAGGAGTCAGTTTTAAAACTTATTTTGTGCGCGGTATCATACTGGAAGAATTAATAATCACTAGAGCAGACGAGTTATGGAGCGGAGACCACGTCTGGGCAAACGTAGCGTAGAATGTCCTCCAGCTACTCTCTTTATCAAAAAATATGAAATTTAACCTGTTACACTATTTAATCATGTATAAAAAGACCTAAGTATATAAATAGCCTGCCTATTTTAATGTTCGCATATATATTTAGAATATAAAAGAATAAGAAGTTCGAAATTTAAATATTCCGCGATGGCGGCATGCAAGTTCGTTAACACGTAACTTTTTTTATTCCACCCGGCAGCGATTCCGTGCATTCTGCCACATGCGCTCGGGCTGGGGCACACTGCGGGGTCTGCCACGTGTGGTGCATAATGCACTTAACGTATTTTTTTATAATCTGTCCCCGAAACGACAACGAACAATATTCTATTTATAATTCCTTTTTTCCTTAAGCTCTTTTCGCACTGTCCTAACTGGAGACTCAGTGGTATTTTAGTTCGAAATTTTAAACGTACATATATGAAACGCTCACAATAGTATGTACGTATAATAATAATATTACTTTTAGTTTAAAGGAATATTGAAAGAAATAATGTTTATCCACGCTTTAAAAGCAGCACAACTAAATACGAATATTATAACTGTTCTACACCTGTACTTAGATATCTATACTTCCTCTTACATATTATCTAGTAAAATAAAAAAATATGAAAGAGGTTAGATGGTTCGTTCGTGAATAAACTCGAGCTATGTATGTACATGTATGTAGAATATAAATTTTCGCTTTTTACATTGTGATCTGTTGATAAACAATAACCCTTTTTCCTCAAACCCTTCTCAAGCTATAGTCACCGGTTAATGGTCCAGTGTGAATGTGCCCTAATAAATACTCTCCCTTGGGGGAATTTCAACATCGCTAGTTGCCACACTTCCAACATAAACATTGCTCAGATTTTATTCAACGCTTTAAAAAAGAAGAATATCGCCCATTTTTATTAAAAATAAAAACATTTTTTTTCTATATAACTGTCACATTTAAAATTACTTCTTTCTTAATGTAAATAATATGTAATACAAAATTTAAATATGAAAGGATGATAGGTTAATAGTTTGCATTTCAGCCTTCCACTCAACCGGTTTGGTGTTCAAATCCTGGCTCGCACCTCTATATATATCTATTTAAATTGTTCATTTCACTTTTAGATATCACTGGCTGTAACGGTGAAGGAAACACGTCATTCTGAGCGGTGACTCGTGTCCAACAGTGGGACGGTAAAAGGCTTAAAGTTGAATGTAGAATATTGCACGGATTAAACTCCAAGACGTACACTATACGTACACAATATAGAGTATCTAAAATACAACTATAAGAATTTCTAACTTAGAAATTCTCAACAGTAGTACGCAGTCAGGATTTGTGCCTTGTGTGAGCAGTAGGTTCACAGATATTATTATTTATATATTCATGATCATGATTGATATTCAATATCGTAATATTTTCAAACGAATATTATAAAAATTATTATAATATTCATCAAACAAAATTAATTTTCTAAACAAGAAACTCTAATGCATTTTACATTAACATAATTATTAACTTCCTTGCTTTTATTTAGTTATTATTTGCCTTGTCAAGACAAATTGGACTTTATGATTATTAGACGTAAATCAAAAATAAAACTACATACCTAGTTCTGAAATTATTTCAGGGCTGTCAGAGACGTGTTTTTATTTTTTATATAAAAATATTTCTAATACATTTTCATAGGGTTTTTTTCCTGTTGTATACTGTATTTTATACATTGTATTATATTTATGTATATATATTGTATGACATTTTTATATGCCTGAATATATTGCTATTTTTATACCATGTCAGTATGTTATGAATATAACATTGTATTCTACATCACGCATTGCAACATATATTACTGACATATTTATAAATCAATACGTTATGCTTTTTTATATTGCAGCAATAAAATAATAGAGTTAAATGACTGTGTGACGAATAAATAAGAGAAGTTATATTAGTGGGTATTTAGGACTTGTATTAGTGGGTATTTAGATTCAAGTTAACGAAGTATATTTTGCTTTTGATTTAATCAAAAAAGAAAACAAACTAATAAAGAGGTTGCCTTAAAAATGGGTACTAAACGTTCTTTGTAAGAAGATCACCTAAGTTCCCAGCCGTGGTCACGGTAGAACCCGGAAATATATTGATAACAGGCTACTATTATTATAGACCTCAAGTTTCATTACACTTTTTCCATACGACTAACTTAAAATTTAAATACATTAATTGCATTGTTGAAGATATATTTTTTTTTGTTTCATTGTACTCAAATAAAGTTGGGGAAATAAATTTCATACCACTGGTAACCCTGATCAAAAAAAACGATCCGTCGGTAATGGCAACATTAAGCTCCCTCGATGAAATCAAAACCATATTTGGTAGTCAATTTGTGCTACGCATAGACCGTAATTTCTCCCTCCCAATGATTTACTGCAACTTGATCCACTTTATAATTGCTTTTTATGAAATAATAAGATGATATATTTTATGAGCTTAATTTTATCGAACGGTCCATTAAAATATTTTTCATTTTAATTTTAACATACTACTTCCTGTCGTAACTTATAATAATATTATAAAAAGAAATTGGTGTACCGTTTTTAATATGTTTATCAATAAATTTATTTCAAATTACACCATCGAATATTCCCTTTGTGTATAAAGAGCATTTACTTAAATATAAAACCTAATATCATTTAATCTATGCCTAAATATATACAAAGGATTAAAGCCTTAAGCCTTATAAATGAAGTTCTTATGTTCGTGCAAACGTCAAAGCCGAGATATAAAACTGGTCGGATTATCTCGAAAAAAATAGGTGAATTAAATCTGTACATAATTTAATCAATTTAAGTTATTTGTACATACCAATTATAAGAAGGGGAAGATCAATGCCCAGCCTCCACCAGAGGCTTTGACTTCTGCATCTCGAGCCTGGTTCCAGTAGCTGCGACTCCAGGTCCCGCCTCTGGAAGATAATAAGATCCTTCTAATAAACTGTGGTTGATATGACGTAATAGATTTTTGGAGCCAGGATGATATTGAAACTATTGTATGTAACTATTAATGTCGTTTTGAAATAAAATCATATTTTTTTATAATCAAGTGTGCGTATATTTTTATTTAAGTTTTGCTTAATTTGAAAACAGTGTCAAATATAAAAAAACATGTATAATCTATGGATATGTAGACTTTTTTATTGTCGTATTCTCTTGACATTTTTATGACAAATTTAATACCTAAAATGGAATAGAGAGAGACATTTTACAAATAAATGTAATCTGTAAAATGTCCTTGGCGCTTAAAGTTCGTTTTAGTGACTTCACGTTGTGAATAAATAATGGTATCGACCAAAACACTTGCAAGGTCAAACATCGAAAGGTCGGCGAGTAACCTTGAATATTAGTCCTTCGTAGTGACCTCTGGCGGCAAATGTGAGAACCAATGACCTTTGCTCTAAGAGCACTTATAACTAGAAAAGACTTGTATATTTAGACCGAAATTGTTTTTGGTTAAATAAACTTGTACGGCCATAACTCTTCTCAATCTGACAGACAATCCCGGTCCAGGAATAATAAGAGTTGGTGATGACGTATTTAAAAATTATAGGTATACTTTCGTGGTATTTTTTAAATGTATTTTTAGTTTATATTAGTGTGAAAAATCATACACGTGGTTATGTTTCATTGCATTTGTAGTGTAATTTTGTTCAGATTAATTGATTAAAACGCTTGTTATAGTCGGTAATCAAACTCTCAATTATAATATTTGTATGCTTTAGTCGGCATAGTAAGAGCAAAATATTATAATGGCACTGAAACAAGTCGTAAGCATTACTGGCGAATAATCGATTAATTTGTAAAATAACTTTCAGCTCAGCAGACAGGTTATTATTAGTGAGTGGCCTAATAAGTTTTAACACATAAATTAAACCTAACTTCCATAATCTACATTAATATGGGAGGCCTCATCCAGACACATATAATTCCGATTTTCCACTCCTTAATCACGAAGTAGATTTTATTTGAGATACGAACCTTTAAATCGTTCTACGCAATTATTATTACAATTATTTTACGCAGTAAAACTATATAGTTTACGAGAATATGACCGATATAAACAACAATTGCAGTGAAGTTAATTGTCTTAGAAATTGACGTCAGTCTGCAGTAGTGCCTAACTTTCCGTTTTATACTTATGAGATGACAAGTTCCGACCTAGGCAAAACTGCCTCGATAGATTGCCTCGTTGATCTAGTGCTTGGAAGGTAGCTGAGCAAGAGGTCCTAAGCTCTATTTAGAGGGCAGGCAAAGTATTATCGGAGTTTTTTTTATTTAAAATTCCTAGTAGTAAAACCGAGCCGAAGTACGGAGTATCAGTATTCTATGGTGAGACATTAAAAAGAGAGGTACTGTACACCTTTGCTTATCCCTTCGGGGACATCCGGCCGTGATTTCGTCACGTAAAAAACAAATTTTGTAACATATATGTATTTATACAATTAACGATAATAATAAAAAACGCTAGGCTGTCACGGGCCTTATTTAATATTATAGTAGAAAGTAGCGAACGCGCTAGACAGAGATCAGTGACATCTGAAATTACCCTTAAATAAGACTCAAGTTGTAACTGACGATAGTAAAAATGGCATTGCATTTGCGTAAACAACATTATTTTATGGATCTGTGTCCCGTGTATGGCAATAGGCTCACCGCCTATTTCATGGGACTTAAACGTAACCGGTGAAACATGGGTGTGTACTACACTCCTCTGCCAACCCTTTCGGGGATTACAGGCGTGGTGCTACTTTTTTTAAGACATTATTTTAATCCTTTTATGTATCTCCTACTATTTAAAGGACTGCTATTTGACTTTCTTTTTTTAAAGCCACAGTCTCGCGTTTGATTACGATCTCTTCTTTTTCTCTCGACAATATTTGTAAGCCAAGCCTGCTTCCTCTCAAAGTGACAGAGTTAAGGACGTAGTGTGTCACA
>DWMF01001691.1:0-11063 GCA_018244815.1 Parelbella polyzona | reverse complement strand
ATATCAACAATATTATAACAATAACAATCGATTCGTTTATGTATCGCCAAATTATAACCTTTAATTATATTTACCATCGTAATAATTCTTAGTGAACCGGAGAAATTAGTAATACTTAAAGCTTTTGCCAAATATCTTTACCAACTCCGCTGGGAACAAAGGGATTCTTCCAAAGACAACTAATCTCTATTAAAATTAGTCTTAAAAAGTTTTTGAATCATCGAATGAGTAAAGTTGGAGTACTTTAAAATACTTGTAATGAGAACTTTTGCTGGTAATATTCATCTGTGTAAGTTGAGCTTTCCAATAATAAGTATATATAAAACAAATAACTGCGCTCATAATACGAATATTCATACCGCGGAACGTGGGAGTACTGGAGTAGAGAAATGTCTCTACCCACCCCTTCGGGGAAATACAAGCGCAATGTTATAAAACGTACAATCGATGCCCATCAACAGTTAAGATCACATACAATGAACAATCAAATGAAGCGCTACACCAAATTCCAAAATTCAACGACAATACCTATGTTATTACTTGACGCTAATGCGCGGTTAATCGCAACGGAAATTGTCACTCTCGACGGGGAGGTTGCAGCGGCCCACTGATTGAGTCGAAATGCGATAATACAAAGACATAGCTGGTACGTCTACATGAATGAGAAACGAATCAAATTTTACTTTACATTTAGTCACGTGAACGGAACTGCCAATAGAGATGTACATCAAATATAATTTACTATTTATTCTCTTATATTTCATTTGAATCAATGTAAGATGACTAATGAGGTACGACATATGCACAAATCAATTATGAAGTGCGCTATTATTCATCCCATTGAAAGTTTGATCGATTAATGCAACAGATTATAATTTGGAATAAATTGGGCTTGTAAAGATTTTTACGAGATGGGCAAAGAGCGTCGAGTGCCACATAACTCAATCGTTACACAGATATGACATGCTTCCACGTCCATCACGAAGATTAATTCGTTTACAAAACCATCTACAAAACCTGGAGATATTTCAAAAAGCTATCAGTTTTAACAAAAGAATAGTTACTTACCTGATTTGTTATGCCGGTGTCCCTTGTAATGTCCACCTGGAAGCTGTCTAAGTAATTATTTACGTTGTAACCTGAAGCGGGAACATCCCATTGACTCATCTCTGAACTCAGCGGCCCTGAAAATGAATTAAAGAAGCTTTTGTTTCTCCTCTTGTACCTTATATGTACTTCAATATCTATCAAGTGTTACAGTAATAGATAGTAGTTAGGACATTAAGTTCTGGACAAATTGTTAATAGGTAAACGGGCTTACAAAGCTACACATGTATGTGTACATCGCGGCCTAAGACTTTTTTAATTAATTAATAATTAATTGTATTTAAAATCTCTCGTACGTTCATTGCGTTAAAAAGAAACGTTATATTACTTTTATAACATAATTTAAGGTACATGACCTAAGTGTAAAGTTAATTCAAGTTACACTGTGCTTAATAATTCGAGTAATATTTAAATTAAGTATCAAACGTTTCGTTCTCATTAAGGTTTTGAAATTTATGCACGGATCCGTTCAAAACGCATTCATTTACCATTCATGCAAACGTGTTATAGAAAATAACTTTGTATGTTTAAATAGTCTTATGACCGTTTAAATGCAATAGGAAAATGGTAAATAATTGTGGAAAGTTCACCATAGGTATTACCGAGCCTTTTATTGTACCACTGTTGGGAGCGGGCCTCCCCTAGAACCAAAAGGGTTATATTTTTGAATAATTGTGTCATAAAATATAAAAGTGAACTTCTGAGGTTCAAGCGTCAGACTTCCAGATGTTATGTGTGTCTTTAATATTAAATATCACTCGCTATAATGCTGAGGGAAAACATTGTAGGCGAACCTGCTCGCCGGAGAGCTTTCCATAATATACTTTAAAGCGTATGTTGTATTCCAAGCTGCACTTGGCCAGCGTGATAGTCTCTGTGGCCTTAATCCTTAACATACTAAAGTACAACCGCATATTACATTAAACACTAGAGAAAAATCATATAATAAGAGTATATAATATATTATACTAAGAAATATATTATTGGCAATATTAGAAATTGATGTGATGTTAGCGAATTCTAAACAAGTCATATTATCTACATTTTAAATTAGATCCGCAAATATTCGCCTATGGTATTTATATAATATAGGTAAGTAACATCTCATATTAGCACTTGCAGGCGTATTCTGAATAATTGATATAGCTATAATATCTTCAAAATGAAACTTGCACAGCCTAACATACAGTGTTACGTCACTTGCTTATTCATCACTTGCTGTGTTAGTGAAGTATCATATCACGAGGAAAATTGCTCACATTAAAGTACTTCGTAATGTTCTCGAGGGCGTGTGAAAACTGCTAAACTGTACTTGGCCACCGTGGCAAAATGCGGCCTTATCTTGTATACTGCGCATTAACTCACAGTGCATATAAAATATCCGCCTTATAGCTTAGCATGGTTAAGTTTTAGGATTCAAACCAATGGCTCGCTGTAATGCGAACAAGTCTTACTAAGTTCGTTACACATCATGCTTTGTGCATTTGCGCTAACAGCAACCTCTGGTTCTGTTGCAACTACTTAACGAACAAAGGCGTCCATTAAACTCAGCTCACTCTGTGTTACATATAATGACGCTAAAATTTGTATTTAAGACGTGCGTTAATATCTTCTTTCCCTGCAGAAATGTATTTAAATGTGTACAATAATTTCTTATCAATATTTGTCATTATCATCTGCCTATGTACGTCCGCTGCTGGGAGCTCCCTTAGGGGTTTTTGGCTATAGCCTCCACGCTGGGCTTGCGGGGATCGCAGAGTACGACTTCTTGCACCGCCTCCGTTTCTGCATGTCAGCTGTCAGGCCATTTAGCCATGCCTAAGTAGGCTGCGTCATACTACAATCGTCCAGTGCTGGGTTTAACTGCATCTTACGACACCTTGGTATCCCGCTACGGGATCGAGATTGCAAGCCAATACTAGAAATTTTAAGTTACTAAAACCCCAATAATACCCAATAATAATAGAATCAAACCTAGACCCTTTTGATCAACAATCGCTCTTTATACCACAAGACCAACGAGCCAGTCAGAATAAAAACATTAAAATAAAATAACAAGGACTCTGATGTATGGAGAAATTACAGATTGACGATAATAATACTCGTAACACGAACTTTTGATTAGTTTGTTTTATAGCCGTTTCGCTTTTTGCCACTGTGACTACGATTTGTGACATGTTAGAGCCTTACCACATTTGTAGAATTTGATTTGTTAATCTGACTGATAAATGAACACGTTGAAAAACCTACGCGTGAGCGAGCCATAATTTAAAAAAACTATCAAAATGCTATCAAAACACAATTATTTACTGTATTCCACGAAATGGAGAGTACGTCACTTTAAACAGTAGTCAGGCTGATAGAACACTGTTTATTCTACCTCGTACGTCTATAATAGCCAGCTGGAAACAAGTACCCGCTATTTAAATTACAACTAGGACAACTTATTCCAAGTATTTAAATTTAAATAAAGGTGTAAAAAGCGTTCTACAGCAGTCGGTTAGCGCTCATTCGGGATGCAATTCTACTGTTTAAACATTTTGACTTTTGGTCTTGCTATGAATGTACCAATTTTCCACTAGATAGCAGATTTTAGAGAGAAATCCCAAGCTAACGAGCTCAGTTTCAACGTTCAACAGTGACATTATTCTGGATAAAATATTCAACGAAAGCGAAATTATTTTGAAACTCAGAATAGATGCAAAATAGATGAAGTGGCTCGGCGACTAGTTTGCCTCTGTTAATAACAAACAGATAACAGTTTCCCAGTTATTTAACGGAAATTCGTTATTATGACTGTTGTTAAGCGCGATTTCATTCGCACAAATTTTTATCTGAGCGGTTACCATTCTCTTATCAGTCGTATGCTTCACTTCTGAACGACATGCCCGTCCTGGAAATATTTGCTATAGGAGATGACGAGCTGCCTCCACGCCACTGTCGTTAGCTGGTCGAAGCGCTGCTGTCATTGTTACCATGCAATGTCACATCTTCAGATGATTCATTCAAAATTGTATCCTAATTAAACTGTACACTTCCCCCGCAGTGATACCCTCGTACCAAATTTTTACAAAGAAAATTACTTATATAGTTTCAAAATGTACACACGATACAAATACAATCACTTACGAATTCAGAATATTAATGTATACAGAACATCATACAAGTACATATATGGAAGTACCCTTTGCAGAGGTATCGTCTCCGATGGTACCTACTGTTGCAGCACCAATGTCCTCAAGTACTTAGCTACGGTTGAAATGCCGTTACAAGCTGAAGGTTGTAAAACAAAAGTTTCAACTGATTCCTTAGGGAAGTTATAATTAATTATCTTGAATACAGATACAGTCTACAGATACAAGCATTTAATATTTATTGTTGATCTTTTAGTTATTCGTTAGCTAATATTTATCATCAAGGCCGTTGAAGTGCAGAAACAACAACCCTTGAGGTAATCCCTTAGTACTGTATCGCTAATTATTTTTAGTAATCCCATTATAACAAAGCCCACATTGCTGTGAGCACATCTAATACATTTCACTTCTCAAATATTATGTCATCTTTAATGTTTTTTCAGTGACCTCTTACTAACGTCATTATTTTATAATACGAAATGCTGAGAGCTCAAACACATCCGTTGGGCAAGTTAATAAATAAAATGAGAGTAAAAACTTATTAATAAATCGATAAAATCGAATAATCGAATAATCGATTATTAAAGTTGCCATTAAAACATTTGTTGTAAACTTTATTATTTTTCATATAATACATACAAATAATGAATACTTATTAATAAATATCTACGGCCGAATAATAAGTTAGCATCGAGCAGTAAACAAGTTTCAATATCAGAAGAAATTTCTTACCTAATTAAAGCTGCTGGCGTGAAATGTTCGTCGTTATCCATTCTGCTCCCCCCACTTACCCGCGGCGGCAGTGCGACGAAATGTGAAATTTCAATTCCAGAGTAAGATTTTTATTAAAGTATCGAAGCTTGGAAACCGCTCGAGTATAGTTTGGAAACAAATAAAACGACTTTTCTTGGTCTTTTTTTTCTTTTTTTATACATAAAAGCGTCGACTTGATTTATCGTCGGCGCTCCGAGACCGCTACCAGTCTTGATCGACGGAGCATTTCAATTTATTTTATGAGTCAACACCTTTCCTAAGGATTTGTACTTAACGACACACTCGCATTCTATCATTCACTCCTTTACAAACATTTTTCAACGCCTTCTAACAATATTTACAGGAACTGGTTTTACCTATATTACAATATATTTATTACACACACAAATATTTTAAGCATTCCCTTGTATAATTGATATTAATAGGATTTTCTTATGTATATGAAATAATGCGACTAATATTTTTATAATTATTTTTCTAGTTTTTATTAACCATTTATTGCTTAAATTTAACAAAAAGACGAGACTCCAGTTGAAATGGGTATAATAGAAATATTTTATTTTATATTAGCTGATGCTGAGTTAATAATAAATATTGATTAATATGATTAATTAATAATAAATTTAAAAAACAGCTTGTCGAAATTTCAATAACCAACATAATAAAAACCGATTAACACATTAGGAATGTTAGGGAAAATACTATTAATACTTTGATATGCCGACGTTTTCAATTAAATGAGAATGCAGATAATTTTGAGCACGGCGGCACTCAGCGGGCGGGAACACTTAAAAATTAAGTGTCATAATAAAGCGAGTTCTGCTCGTCTAAAAGCACTTCAGTTTTTGCCGCAACGACATGAATGGAAAACGCATTTGGCCAGTCGGACACTGTAAACAAGTTAGGGAGAAAGCAACACGAATTTTAAACGCCGTTTGCAGGAATTCCGGTGGCGTGAGCGTAACGCCAACCGAAAAGGTAAATGGATCATAACGGCGTATCAATATTGACCGCAACTCCCATTCAGCGTACATCACGCCGGTTATATTGGCCATATCTCACGTTATGCCGAGACGCCATTTTTCTCGACACTAATTTATGTGATGCCGCTTTTTATTTTTTGACTTTTTTTTAGGCCAGAACGTGTTTTGCTTTTTTAATAGGTCCACGCTCGAAATGTGCGCACATTTTAACGGCCCTGTGATTTTAGAATAATTCGAATTTTATTTCGCACGGAATATATGTATTTGTTTTGTTCAAATCGTACACAGATGATTAGAATGCGTAACGACGTGTCGTTATGTGATATAAAAATGTGAGTTTTATTGCTCAAAAAAGTTTAAATATTAATAAACGTATTTAGATTTTGACAACACTGAATAACCTATTGTTCTTTCCCTATCATACGATTCATCAATCAATATCTGGTATATTATATCTTCGTCTTCAATACTATTCTATTCAATAATATGATGTACTATGTTTAGTATTAATAATAATCGACGAATAAATCAAAAACATTTTTTTTTTTTTTATAAATTCTAATATGTGCAGGTTTCCTCACGATGTTTTCCTTCACCGTTAGTATTAGTTTAATTGAAATGAAATTCAAATGAAAAATTTAATCAAAATACAAATAAAGATAAATCAATGAACATCTTCAAAAAATTTGCTTTGAATATTACACAGATAAAATAAATTTACAGCTGTTAAATTGTGTTATCTGTTTTCTTGGCACATCGTAAAATTGTATCAGAAACATTTATTCTTCACTTAAAACTGTAACTTGACTAAACGAGGTACAGCGAAGAGTGAGAGACTTAATTATAAACTGCGCTTTTAATTATAAACCTTTCCTGGTGAATTACCGTTGAGTATCCCTTTTTGCACAAAATAATACCTACTAACAAAGGAAAGCAACCAGTTATTAAGCCTGGTTCACTTTAAAAATACTATATTTAAAATTCGACGGACGAAATTCGTGTAAATATGTGGATCGCTGCTGAAAAAAATAAGAATTACTATTATTTATAAATGGTAAGGTTATTTTTTAGGTGTTGTGTCTCATTGATGAAACTGTGAACGCGTATAGTCCAATTTAGACATCTTCAGACTAAGGCTTTGACTAAGACTAAGACTAATGTATTGCACTGAATTTAATCGATGAAGTCGACTTGATGACTAAAAATAGTATGTACTTGCAATATTTTTTTCCCACACAAGCTTTGTCGAGTCGTGGTAAATACAAGAATATTTCACGGTTCTCATTAAAAATTTTCAGATCATACTGACTTAAGATTCTTTGGTATCAACTATTGTTCGTACCGACCTTGCCGCTCATATAACCCTTACGATGGTTAAGTAGAGTTTTTTTCAGGGTCGAGTTAACTGCATTGTAAAACACGTCCTTGCCTGGTTGCGCAGTTTCCGACCGCGAAATTTTAAATGTTTATTTACATTACGGAGTATTCTAATTTTTTTCATTACAAAGCAAAACCACACAACCATGTAATTCATGAACATATTTAGATATCACCTTAAATTTGAAATCATATTATAAGAGTTAGCATATACATTACTTGTTGGCCTTTTCAGATGCCTCCAGGGCACTTTACAAATTTCTAACACGTGTGTGTACCAGTAGGTACAAATCTTTATCTCAAACATTTAACCTTAAGCCGTCCAGAACAAGAGATCCTTACTGAATATTACTACATAAATAAGAGCATAATTAAATAGAATGTTACCTTGATCGGCTATTATTTTTCTTGATACTTGCCAATATACCATCCTGGTCAAAAAAATGTATCTGTTATATGTGTAATAAATTAATATGACATCATGACTGTATTTCCCCGACGAGGTAAGCCGAAAAGAGTAGGTCTCCCGAGGTTCACCTGAAACATTAACGTCCTGATATAGGGGGCGAAACTACAGTCTTACACCGGCGCAAATCGATTCCACGAGCTGGTAATTTCAAGTTTGAAAAGCTCTATATTACATTTCCCGACCAGAACCTCGAACCCAATCTCTCGCAAAATTCAATAGCACCCGACACGGAAATCGAACCCAGGATATCTCGATCAACGGTCACGCTTGCAAACACTCAACAAATGAGACAGTCGTCATAAAATGAAATGCAGTAAATTACGGAAATACAGCTACATTAATTATTGCAAAGTCAATAGCGAATAAAACGGTAACTTTGGGATCTAATAAATAGAGACCCTTCCAGTTTCAGTCGAGGAGCGAACTGATATCGTTTTATGTTCACGAAGAGTTGTTTTAGGCCCTGCTTTACATAATGATTCCGGTATAAACTCAGAATTTAGGGTTATTACTCTTTAATATGTATGTAACCGTTTTAAACTGGCTTAAGTGGATGAAAAACGAAGGAAGACTTTTTGGTGAAGTCATCTAACGAGTTAGAGCAGCAAATAATTCTCCAGTTGCCGGGGAATTGGCGTTCCTTCTGAATGTTTTTTTTTTTTTCACTCCGCTACATTTTTGCTTTATATTTATTTTGAAACTAACATTCACTTTCCGAGGTTCTCTGCTAATGTACAAGCAGTGTTTCTAATACTGAGCAGCGAGGTCACGATGTCGTGTGCTATAAGAGGTGATGAGGGGTCTTATAAGTAGGAAGTAGTAAAATATGGGACTGTTCAAATACAACGATAATGTCGTTTTGAAAATAAAGACCACAATAATAAATGTTGGACAACCGCACTTAAAAGATCTGATTACGAGTATGTGCATCTAAAATGGGAGCACTTATAAAAACCTTAGATAATACAATTAATGTCCATCTATTTCTTTATCAAACAGACATTTGACACGCGTAGCCGGAAACGGTGCTAGTTTAAAACCAATTCCATTTCTCTGACAGCAAACACCTACAAAGGAATCCATTATCATTGGAACCAACCAATCTTTAATCTCGACGGCTGTCACGGCTAACTTGGCAAGGCTTTAGTGCCAAAGACGGACAAATTCCTCCGTCAGACCTTTAAATACGTAAAGATCGTAGCAAAATGAGTCGCAATATGGAATATTCGCCATAGTTACCTTACAATTAAGGTGATTTTGACTATTCAATGAGAAGACATACAATAGCAAACCCGGTGATACTGACACACTCGATATTCTAGTGTTGTTATTATTATATCATCACGCCAAATCCCACGCGGGACAGGCAGAATGCACTGAATGCCAAATCTATCTCTATAGAATTAGTTTTATAGGTACAACGTCTACAATACGTACCTACATATGTAATTTGAGTAGTACTTTATGACATAAAAAGTTATATCACGTCTTTAACGATTTGAACTGTATGGACGTCGAGCTGTTTCGTGCAATATTATTTTAATTTTTACTAATATTTGCTAAATAAAGCATAAATTTATTAATAGTATACTCCACAATAAATATCCGTAGCCTATAATGACTAATTATGACGTAAATGTCAGTATATTTTTATTATTATTCTGTAAATACCTTGTCTTTACACATCTACTTATATAAATTGCTGAAGGCGAAACATATATTTTAAAGTCACAATCCCAACCCTTCGTAATGAGACTATTACCCGGACGGCCAGCACTCACTCATTTATGGGAATATTTAAAATTTTACGATACCTACTCGTATTACTTGTACGCATTAATATTTATTAGAGTATTTGTAAAGATTATCCGCAGAAATAAACAAATGATGCGGTGTGCGTCGTCGCGCTGCGGGCCTTAGATAACGGGGGACGTGAGGCCGAATATGTTAGGGATGTGTTCACTTTTAGCTGATCTAGCCAACTCGCCGAAGCTTATTCTGTATGATTGGCTATTCAAAAAACATTAAAGGATCGCGGCTAAGCTATGACGCTGTTTATTTTGCAATTCTGTCCGTGAACCCTCAGCGTTTTATCTATAGGTGCCTACTTGTATTCGTACGTGTATTTATATATGTATACTTGTACGGTACCTGTATTATATTTTATAATAAAATCCGAACGTGAGGAATTTAATCACATTTTCGTATAGACAGTAAGAAAGCTTTTTGGACTTTTTTTTCATTCCGGAGAAACATGAAACCCGCATATGTATATGTATTATGCCATAATATGTCTAAGGGATGCCTGAGTTCAACGTTCAACAGAAATATATATGCGCAGGTTATAACACGTGGAACGTAACATCACGCCCGTAAACCCCGAAGGGGTAGGCAGAGGAGTGTAGTAATCATAGCAGAATCCTTTACGAATATATCTACAGCTTATTAAGATTTTTTCAAACTTACGTTTGTCCCAATTGTTATAAACGGCCTGTTGATTACTATTTTTATCTAACAAATTAAATTTTTCATACAAATTCACTTACAGTTTCATTATATTCATACCTAATATATCCCTAAGTAAATCAATTAGCTAACGGCAAACTTATCATCACGGTTGCAGTGGCCTCTGTAAATTTACCTTTTAGTTGAATCTACTCCGGTCTTTAGGTCATAGCGCACACTAATTAGATACTGTATCCACATTAAATTAAATATTCTATTTCTTTCCTCTGAAATTCTACTAGAGCGGACCACACTGAAGTTATCTAACCTGTGTGTGCAGTATGACACCAATTTTAGCAGTAAGGCGTTAATCGGTTCAACGAAACATTTTCTGTAATCAATCTACAATAAAACTGTGGAGAAGTAGTATTTCTTTGCCTAATAATATTACTTCAGTCATATTATGTAGTCGGACAAAAATTGTACGTATGTATTTTATGTACACCAAAGATAGTCATTCTATAAATATAATTTCATATTATACTTAAATATACACTTATTTGTATTTATTTATTTTTTTTTATTTATTTATGAAAAATAACACGCAAGTGTATTGCGGGTTCAGGCACGTTATTTTTTTTCCAAAGAAAAACTATTTGAAACAATAATAATTATCAACTTCTATGCAATGCATATGAATATATGTGATATTATATTCTGTAATGAGAGCTAGAAGAAGTGTATAGATTCAGTTCTAACTTGCCGCTAACCTCA
>DWMF01001690.1:0-11063 GCA_018244815.1 Parelbella polyzona | reverse complement strand
ATACTAATCAAATAGCGGCAAACAGCTGCCATTTTGAGTAGTCGCTGACATGTACCAATACGACGTGCAGTTACATTTATATTCATAGTGATTATAATTTTTTATGCTAATGTTTCACAGAAACATGCAGTCCACCTGATGTTAGGACGGTACTAGAAAAAATCCTATGTCGGAAACGTATTGAGCATTAATTATATAGATTATTCAACTGAAATATTATAGTAGGTAGCGTATTTAATAATATATGTTAAATAACGTACAAGATATGTACATTTTATTATATTATTGTGCAAGCTCTATGGAGAACAAGAGAGGGCGATAATAATGAAGAATGAGGGCAAATATAACAAAAAAACTCTCTACCTCTTCGTCCTTCATTCGGTTCTACTTTTATCATTCTATTAATTAGAAGTAATGTGATCCATAACAATAGCTCAATGATTGCAATTTTAAACAATGGTAATAATAATTATAGAGAAAGAGGCTTCGCGAAAACTGAACAATTTTGTTTTTAAATAATTATTTTATTTTCAGTTAATTAATTATTTAATTTTCAGTTAATATGCTCTAATAAAGAAATGTATATATAGGTTTACATATTTTCACGCCAAGTACCTTATAGGGTAGGCAGAGAGCACGGATTACTAACTATCGTTATTATTACAGACGTGCCGTGCTTCTTCCACCTTCAGCACTCTCCTCATACGGGCATGTCGGCTTTGGAGACCTCTAACTCCCCTTACAGGCAAAACTTGCCAAATTTTCAGAAAATTTTCGGAAACGTAACAAATATTCGTCTTCCATTGGCCTCCTTGTAATGAATTCTACATCTTTGATCATTATAGGGGAAAAACAAAAACTTAAACGCATTTAAAAGAAGACACAATATTTTCTATTTCTAACTAAAAGTCGCGACGCAGGCCATGTTACTATCTCGTTTTAATTCTTGTAACATTAAGTATTATTCCAAAACCTCTTCTATATAATGACTTCTTATGAAACGCGCGTTAATTATAAGTATCATACTTTTATTTTAACTTGGTAAGACATAGAAATAAAATATATGTATATAGTTCTACCGGCTACTCTAACAGGAGTATCTATCTATCAAGTAACAATAAAATTGTGCTCGACTAATATATACATAACGCCCGACCAGCTAGTTAACTTACATAGTTAATTACTCAGTTAATTGTTACTATTTATTCTAACTTATTGCGTGTTCATTTGTCACTTGTTAGGGCAAAGAAAAAAAGAAAGATAAGAAATATCTATGCCACTGTCATATTGAAACATCGTCTCATATTTCTTATTTAACGACTGTAAAAGTCGAAGGTAAAATAATTAATAAGCCGGTGGTAGTTTATATATGAACACATACACATGTGTTCCAATTTTTTCCTTAGAGAAGCGGTGTATCTGTTGACGCGTATATTCATATCGTAGGAATAAAAATAAAAATGCTTTAAAGTTCATAGCTTCAAAAGAAAACAAAGAACATAGAGGGAAGCTGCAGGTTTCGGGATGCCCAGAACCGGAAGGAGTGGCACTGATTATGGGAGTCTTATGTCTAGCGGTGGACATCTACAGGCCGATGATAATGATGATGATACGTAAACAACATTAACAGTAATGATACAATTTAACAACGGAGCTTGCGCTAAGCCATTCCATTCTAATGTAGACAAAGCCCTTATGAACCATGGTTAAATATTATAAATAAAGACATATATGTAGAATTAAAAATACACACTTATTTACACAATTTTACATCCCGACACAGGATTACGGTAATTTAACTTAAAATGAATATATAAATATAATTTACAATAATCATTACGATTAACAATATTATGTTCATAATACACGTGAAAATATTTGTTATGTAACATTTAATGACATGTTCTAGTAAAGTGGAATGTGCGCATATGCGGACCTCTGCGCATGCGTCAACTGTGCATTTTATGAGTTGTGAGTAGGTATATGCGTCGGAGTCACGCATGATTCGTAGTATATTGCTTCTTTTGGTTGAATAGGCCATCTCAACATTGTCGATTTACATTTAGATACGTCCACATATGACAGAAGGAATAAAAGAAAAAAAGGAAATCCGTAAAAGCACATTTTTTTCTATTTCACACAAATTTAAATATGCCGCTCCGCATAATTGATTTAAATAAATTTTATATTTTCTGAATAGGCCCTAATATTTCAATCAAGTATTATATAGAAAATATTGAGTTTTTTAACTTCGTCATCATCATCATCCTCTGAGCGTTTATCCCGATTACGTCCTCACGCTGGTGTGTGAGGACTCAGAGTCCGCTTTCCGGCTCCGGCTAGGCCACTTCGCGCGGTCTTCGGCATCCTGAATAGTGAGTCCGTTGGCACGCATGTCATCTTTTTTTATGTTTTCTAACTTCGTAATCAATAGTAAAAAAACCTTTTTCTTATGTTACTTTCATTAAAAAAAACAAATTTATAAATTTGTTTCAACGTAAGCCATTTTATGCGGTTTCCTACATCATAGCCAATTATGTAAATATCCTCAAGCATTTGTCATAGCGTTTAAAAGAAATAGATTACATTAAATATTTTAAACAGTTTCATATTAAACATTACAATGTTACACCCAAATGTATATAATATGTAGGTTCATTTATTCATACAGCTATATCAGAGAAAGGTGTAACATAATAACCACACTTAAGTGTACATTCAACCGACGTTTATCGACGACAATTAAAATGCAACCCTTTAATAAATTTTTCGACGAAAAACGTACGTTTTTAAAGATTTTTACGCCGTAACGAAGATGGGTCAATATTGAGCAGATGCGCGCTGGACGAGCGCTTGCTGCGACAAGTCACTTGAGCCACTATTTAATTGTATACAAGTGAAACGTTATACGTACCGTATGTCAACTTGACAGTTGAATTTGCCGTGTCTTTATTAAATTAAAAAAAAGATCTATTAATTCGATTGTTAAAGAAGCGCTAGATGCAAATTTTCTTGAGTATTTATTTAAAATAATTTTAATTATTTCGTAAATACCTCGTCGAATTGATAAATACATCTTATTTTGTAACATCACAAATGATAATCACTACGATATGTATTATATATATATAACTTTTTAATTAACTGATTCAGTTTCAAGACTAGAATATTTGTCATCAACCTATTCCGGGTCACTTCTAGACATAGGCCTGTCTAATAATATGCCACTAAGTTAATCTCCAGCTTTTCTTTTCCAACTCTTGCTAGCGACTTTGCGTACGTCGTCACTCCATCTAGCTAGAGGGTATCTAAGTCTAGTACAATTTCGTCTAAGTAGAAGTCTGATTAGTTATTAGTGCATCGCGCCACAACTTTTTTATGTTGAAATAGGCTCGCGTTGGGCTGCAATCTCACCTGATGGAAAGCGAGAGGCAGCCTAGGATGCAGCACTCTCGCCTGGAAAGTACTTATTCACTGTTGTCTTGATAACTAGCTCGAGTACTAAGCAACGTTGGAACAAAGCATAAGTTTTTGCCGCGGCGAACCGTGCAAACGTGACCGCCATGCTGATTGTCCTAATTAGATCAAAGGTGAGCCGACGAACTACCTCTACCTAACCAGCTATGAGGTAGTTTTTTTACATATTCGTGCCGTGCAAACCTACCGTTCATTTAGGTATGTTAGCCATAATTAAACTCTATTAAAATATTAATTCATATGCCTGCATATACATTGTAGTTTTAAATATTTTCTTTAGAAGTATTGCATAACGAGGTGTTACAGAATGACGTTACTCGTAAGTCATAACTGCATTCCCAAGACGCAGCAACTACTCATTGGCTTTGCTTTGCGCGTAGTAATGAATTTAATATACATTTCTCGAATTGAAACTACGAAGACCCCCTACCCCTTACCTGCTTTCTAATCTGAAGATATTCGAAAACAAAAGTAATGTCAAGACTAGACAATATACTTGATATATTGTGGGAATAAATAAGATTTCAGCTACGATAATCGAACATCTTGTTATAATGAACATAATCTAAGTATTATGTGTTTCACTATTAGACACAAATATCCCTTTAAAATAGGCGTGTTTATTATTATCAATGCGTGCTGAGCAAGTGTGCCAAGTTCATACACCATAGAGAACATTATAGTGAACTCCAAGATGTCCAAGCTTCCTCATAACATTTTCCTACGGCGTTATAGAAAGAAGAATAACAATGCACATAATGTGAAAGATACAGATATGTGTCAGGATTTGAACAGTAGACGCCATGAGTGAAAGAATGAAATTTAAACAACGAAACTATCAATGCCTCCAATAAAATAAGATAAATAAAAAAAATTATCATGTGTAAATACCTACGAACAATCGCGTCGGCTTTTTTAAGAAATCGAACCACTAAATACTTGTCCACACGATTGTGTGATAAACACGCATATTACCATATTCAGTTATTTTAATAGGACAGCTTCAATAGTGACATTAGCGCGATCTTGCGCGTCCGCGGTGGGACAAAAAGGTGACGTTGGTGTCCGATATTCGCGCGGTGATGTGACATAAAAAGCGCGACGTGTCCGCGTCCGGCCGCGTCACATCGCATCACGCCCGGGGTGACGGCGATCAACGATGGGAATTTATGGCTTTTCCCGTTTTTTCTTTTGCAGCTATTTTAGCTTATCGCCTCATTACATACCTTTTAACCGTAGATTGTTAAGTACCTATAATTTTATGGAAGTCAGTCAAAATGGCACAAATAATTATTGGAAATAAAAACACAAAAAAATGCGTCCTTGTGAGGTACAATTTTTTCAATGATTTGATAGCGCAGACTCGCGTTGGGACCACACATGCCTAAGAAAAGCCGTTTTAAATTTAATTCATTAATGTGAAACAGGTAAATAGAATATACTAATACTTAGAAACTTTTAATACTGGTTTACAGAAATATTTATTGTTTCATTTCATTTAATGTATTGAACACATTGAGCAGTGATAACCTATTGGGTTAAGAAATCAGCCTCTCACTCAAGTGGTCCTACGTTCAAATCCATGGTATGCACCTATTTATAAAGGTGCGTTTTAAGCTTTAATATAACTTACTAAGGGTAAAGAAAAAGAACGCGAGGAAACCTGCACACCCTAGTATTTACAAAAAAAAATGAAGGTGTGTGAAATCTGTCAACCCGCACTTGCCCAGTGTGACAGACTATGGCCTTTAATCCTCTCATTTTGAGAGCGGACCCACATTCCAACAGTGGAATGATAAAAGGGTCGAAGATCATTTATTTTATTGAACACATTGTATATTATGTAAAAATTTTAGCTTCTTGCTTTCCTTCTGCATATAAAGTTAAATTATGAAAAGTCTTACAATAATGTATTATTGTAGTGTCTTGTAAATAGTAATTTTGTCTATAAAGAAATTGATGTGTGTATAAAAATCAATTTGTCAATATAAAAGTCAATTTGTCTGTAAAAAGTCAATCTGAGTATACAAAAGTCAATTTGTCTATGAAAAAGTCAATCTGAGTATACAAAAGTCAATTTGTCTATGTGAGAGTCCATATCAGTTCGTAAAGACAAAAGTCAGTATAACATAACGGTCGCGATGGAGAGTGCTTCCACGTCAGCCAGATGCAGTTGTATAAATGAATTAATTTTCTGCAATTTTCACCGCAGCTATGGCGCGGTCACGCTGGCCGCGCACACTCTAAATGGTCATGGAACGGTCACTGACCAAATGCTTAGTTAGGCATGTTATGGAAAAATTATAAACGTAACTACACATGCTCACTTGTTATATTGAATTATAAAGTTCGACTGGATGTGTGCGTGAAAAAATTGTAAGCAAAAAGTTGAAGTGAGCTCTATCAGAACATCGGCCAGAACGACGTTCTATGGTACTAAGACATAGGTATATTTCTTTTAAAAAATAGACAGGTCTAAATACATTATCAGTACATATTCCAGCCTTTCCTTAGCTAAAAGAAAGAATCATGCTATACTTAGGACCCTAAAAGTCTACAGCCAGCAATATCTCTACTCCTTTACTTAGAGAATAATTCAATTTTATTTTGATGATAAACATACTTGACATTCCGTGATCGTTGCCTACCACACGAGGAACCTGGCAAGACGATATAACAATGTCAGTAATTACGACTAAATTACCTTAGCATACAAAAACATGTAGAGTCAGATTACAGGCTTAAGACTTAAACGTTGCCATTTCGATACACCGTGTTGGCGTTAATTTAGTATGTCATTACACTAAATTAATTACTGAATGATCTGCAAACAGCGGATGAAAGCGTGCTATACTTTGAGCAATTTCGTTTTCAATCTGCGATACATTACGGATTTGGTCTCAAGAGTTACATAGAAATGTAAAAGATAAATCTTACAATTTGTCAAAGAACTGACGGACACGCAAACACTACACTGTAAAGTGTGATATATTGCACGCACTTGTATTATTTATGCTTGATTTTCGTGCATACGCCATGCAAAAACGTGCATAGATCATGTTTGAAAATGTTTGTCTCTGTGTTCAGTTTGTTGATGTATCATTAAGGTGTCTCAATCACCGTTCTCATAGCACTATGCAATATTAATTGATGTTAGTAAAATTAATCATCGTAAACAGATAGAAATGGTGTTACGCGTTGTGATTTAAAAGGTATCTAAAATATAAATATTTATGAATCATACTGTAGTTAATCATGTTAAATTATTATTGTGGTGTAATTTATGTAGTTTGAAGTAAAGTGACTTAGATTGCAAGGCGTATATTTTCTATAGAAAGAAATAAAATAATTTGGAAGAGGTGCCTTGAATTTTCTGGTTCAGATTTGTAACGCCTAATCTCTCGTTTTCAAAACATAATCGTAATAGGAATATTTACTTTGAGTTTTCCTGTTGTCGTCCACTAAGGTAGTGGGTAACCCAGTCGGGGCGGAGAAAGAATACTATCCATCCTGAAAGGTGACTAAGCCTAGCTTAGTCAGGCATGGCTTCATACTCTGACTGGCTACGGGCAAGAGCGTAGGCGGTACGAGAAGCTGTGCTATGCGATCTCCAACTCGTATGTCATGTATCTCAGCTTGGGGATTACGGGCTAAACCCCTAGGGGGAGGCCTATATCCAGCGTTGGACTTGAAAGGCTGATGATGTCGATGAAGAGACAAAACATATGACAGCCAAAAAACTGCTACATGTTTAACGTGTGTCAAAGCAGATCATTTAACGAAGGTTATTGTTTTATTTAATTATTTCAGTCCATCTTCCTTTTAACAAAGCTGAGATTACGTGTGTTCTGTTAAATATTTGTAATGTATTGAAACTTACTTTGTAAGAAAACATATCGTGAACAGGAATTGTTTATGGCTCACCAGAATTCACTATGTACTTTTCGAGATGTTATTGAAACACCTTACATTGAACAAATCTCCTCATTTGTCCGAATGTTTATATGCATTATTTTTGACAGGTTTCGTCCTCTGTAATATACATTCCATATAAATCACTGTTACCTAGAGAAGGTCTAAACAAAGGCTTCGATAATAAAATACCTCGATCGAAAATTACGTTATTTCGAATATAGATCGTACACGCGAACGAAATAAATCAAATAAATCGATATTGAATCGAATACTTGTGAAATAAACCCAGCCGCCCACAACTCATATCTGATTTTATTGACAGTTTTCCACTAATTGGCATTTATGACAGTAATTTGACAGTTCAATATAATTATCGGCGCCCACTGAACTTGATTTTATAGTAATTGGCTTTTGGACATTTTCATTCATTTTCCATGATTATTGTATACTTACGTACATTTATATTCGATATATATTTTCTCGTAATCTTCTTAAAATCGTTTTATGGTGATTTTTTACACCTAGGTAAAATCTATCGTTTTTCACATGAATCCTAATTTAGGCTTAAAATAAAACTAGGTTTTAACATATCACTAAACATAATATGGTTTGCTATTGCCACTTTTTAGAACAAGGTTCGTAAGAGAACCCTACCCAGAAGGTTTTATCACCTTTTCTCCTTTCAATGTCAGGATACAGAGCACAGCCGAGTCTTTCTCTATAGAAATTGTTTCGCTAACACGCTTCTTAAGAAAATATGTGTATTAGTTTAAGAGAAGGCTGATGCCAATGTTGTTGTTATATGGTCGTCTTCAAACCTAGTCGGAGGCGTGTAGGTAAGGCTAGTTCGAAATTGCAAGCGGATTAGAACACTACTAGGTGGCTGTCTCTGATGTACGTTTGTATAGCGATTAAGATTTTCATAGCAATAGAAGTCTTTCAAGAGAAAGTAACTCTCGTATTAGTATTCTGTTAACTTTATTTTGAATGCTTGTTTATTCATCTAACACTTATGAAGTCATGAATTGTTTTTGAATACATTCCGTTTCGTGATAACTTCAAGTTACAAAAAAACCACTCTGGCGCCGCGACTCAAGCTTCAGACAGCGACTGCGCGATAAACTGAAACAAAAAAACATTCAACAAGTGGCTCGAGGAAACGATACACACAAGTTATAAAAATACAACATTACGTAACGAGCGTAAACTTTCTACTGGCGCAGTAACAATATTTCCTATGTTGCATGCCACTGGCTGTGTTATATGCAAATATATATAGGTACCATGCACAATTAATGGGTCACGCTTCTGGATTGCGGAGATTGACACTATGCGTGGTTTATTGCTGAGGGATTATCCATATATGTATGTATGTCGCTAAATCGTTAAGCCGAATCGCTGCGAATGTCCCCGTAATACATCTAAAATGGTGGTAGCAAGATTTCGCAACGTAAGGAGAAAAACTTTTAGCAAAGTTTGCATCATATTATGACTTATATTTAGCACCGCTTCGAGGAAAATGCGCAACACGTTTTTAGAAGTTATAACTAAGTATTGCCTATCGATTGTTCAATGTTGAATTGGATATTAAAATTTTCTATTCTTTAGTACGGTCTATTTATCTTTAAGAAACACGTGTTACACTTATGAGATGGTGTGTGCTGTAGGTATTTATGATCACAGATAGTCATAAAGTAATGAAATATAACTCTTCGGATCGCCGTAATAAATTTTGCTTGAATCATTTTGTGTATTCTTTATCAAAATTATATTCAGATGCTCATTTAAACTACACATAAAAAGAAAATAATGTGGTCTAAAGGATCATAAGTCATTAACAAACTCTTGTATCTTAAGCAATTGGTGCTTCTTTCGCATTTTAATCAAAACCAGTAATTCTATTACTAACAAGTTAGGTTAGATTTTTTAAATTGCATAAGCTGACAAGTTGGCAAACGCGTCACCCGATGGTAAGTGGTAAGTGGACATTTGCAACACCAGAGGCATTGCTAACGTGTTGCCAGCCCTGAAGGAATCGGAGCTTCAATTTTTAAGCTTAATCTGTTTTTATGCATTAGACTGTACTAATTGATTATGTTTAATACACTAGCGTTAAATAAATTAACTTCCTTATCATAGCTCCGTCCGACAGGAGCCGATTTATGGTCGACAAATGAAGGAACACCCTACGCGGCGATCGCAACATTTTTTACTATTTATATGCGCAATAAATTCGTACTATCAAGCCACAAACGCATTAGTCGGTGTCTACGTTTAATTTATACTGTATTGTGCGTTAATAATATCTTTGTCCTTAGTGCGTTTGAATAAAAAAACTAGGTATATATTTTTCCGCAACATTTAATCGTAAAATATGGTTGAATGATACAATTTTTAATGCTTATAGCCAACACCACTTAGAGTTGTAAGTAATAATGAGGGGTCAATGTGAAAAAATACAGTACCCACTGAGCTGGGTGTTGGAAGTGTTGGGTTGTTAGGACGTGTTGCTTTTTGAAATAGTGGTGTAGTGAGAGGATAGAATTATATATCTTTAACGGTTAAATTATTGTAACCGTTTAGAAAATGTTATAAATGTCTGTAATAAATATGAGTAGGCGAACATTTTATACGTTAATAAAGTATTGTTAGCTATATACAAGAATTTTCACTTTTGTAACATCTATAATATTTGCAAAAACAGTGAGAGTCAGAAGTTCAGAATTCGACTTCACTACAGAGTTTTTATATTTAAATATATTTCTATAAAAAATGTTTACGTTTTTAAGGTTGAATATAATTTCGATCGAGAGGTCCTGGTTTCAAATCCCGGTTCGTGTACTATTGGATTTTTCAAATTTAGATTTTCTAGTAGAAACTTGTAGTAGTGATTCGGTGTCTGGATCTTTGCCCGTGGTATGCCGATAAGCTCAACACCTATTGCATGATAGGACGTAAAGATAACTGGTGAAACGTGGGATTCTCGCTCTTCGGGCATTACATCGGGATATATTATATTTTTCGATCAAAATGACAACAAATGAGAAATTACTCAATGTACTTCTACGTGGTGTTTCAGCACGAATATAGCTTGAAGGTAAGCTTCGATTTTGTATAGCTATGTATAAGAATGTACATAATATAGAAAAATGTTAGAACTTCGCAGATAAAAATCAGCATGAAACTATTAAACTGTGTATGCTTTAATATTCTAGTGCATTTTCTTTTTATCTGATATACCGTAAAAGTTGCAGCAATAAAATGTTATTGTTTTGCATATCTTAACCGCTTTTCTGTCTGCAAAGTTCAAGAAACTTTTCAATTGCAATCAGGTTGGTGTATTTGATCGATCGTGTTGTGCTTCTCGGAGTTTCGTATGCTTTTGAGAGTACTTTCGGAATTTTGAAGTTTTACCAGAAGTAGTAAGCTTTATTTTGTTAGTTGTGCGCGGTGGGTAGAGGTGAAAACATCAGTATTTTATATATTGATTTATATACGGATTAGGTAGTGAAATCGAATAGGTGCACAGGTATATAACTTAAGACAATTTTCACAGTTATATTTTATGTCTTTTTTGCGTTGTTCATTATATCATTATATTCATCATCATCATCATCATCATCAGCCTACTTCCGTCCACTGCTGGACATAGGCCTCTCCAATGGCCCGCC
>DWMF01001689.1:0-11066 GCA_018244815.1 Parelbella polyzona | reverse complement strand
TATCCTTTTAGCTCTCTGGACCCTTTTATCATTGCACTGTCGGAACTCAGATCTCCTCTTATAATGAGAGGGTTAAAGCCATAGTCTGCTACGCTGGCAAAGTTGGCAGGCTTCACATGGCTTAAAGATTTTTTTTATAAATTCTAAGGCGTACAGGTTTGATCATGATGTTTTCCTTAACTGTTATAGCAATAAAGAGGGGTGCGTCATGGATTTGGCCACTCGGCTATCAATGCTGACCTAATATAATAATCTGTAATGGCAGAATCTTCGCCTTTTAGTATGTTAGCCTTTTCCGTTAAATAAATAAATAAACTAAAAACAAACCAACAATCTCGTAATGACTCGGCCCGCAAAAAATGTAAGGTTTTATTTATTTATGTGCGAAATAATTCTGTTTATTCCAAGTAATCAACACGAGTACGAATGTAGCAGGTACAAATGTGCTAATAATGTTAATGTTGCTAATTATCGAGGTAAGATGTCGGATATTACGCCTCACACGGTAAGTACTACTGTAAGGGTCAGTTGTTTTGTTTTTCAAATATTGTGGCCTTGTAACAGCCTTTTAACAGAGTTGACCTTGGTCGCGTGGCAGCTGTGACAGCTGCCCGCTGCCGCTTCAGGACATTTATTTGCACCGACCGTGATAGAACGTTAAGAGTGGGAATTTTACTAACAATTAATTTAATGTTACTGTTAATGTTTATTCTTACTAAGACAGAATAATATCAGTAAGGGTGGTGTGAATTAGTTCGGGTTCAGTTACTAATAGTAGGTATCTGAGGTGTTTGGAGTTTGTCATAAAATCGTTGCTACTCATGAGGATTGAGACGGTTACATTTCGTATAAATAAAAGCCAATAGGGGATGACAAAGCGAATATGGATATGGACAAAAACAGTTAACCAAAATGTGCTACGCAACGCTCGTAATTAATTAACATTTATTTATTGAAATATGCTTAAAGCACAGTTTAATACGATCAGTAAAAAAGTACAAGAGCTGTCTTATCATCGTTGCTCATGATATGTTAACCTTTTTGTAGGAAATTGTCAAAAATGTAAATTCTTCTGTTTCTCCCTTCGGGGAAATACAGGGGTGATGTTGTTTTATAGTAAAGATGTAAGGTAGAAGATTTTATGATGTCATGTTTATCATAAAATAGCTTAACTCTTGACTAAAACTTACGGATTCTCCCTCACTTCTTCGTTTTAAGCTTAGTGAGAAAGGACCCAAACAGACCCGTAACTTGTCGGAGTGCTCTAAAACATGCGTCAGTTAACCCTCTTATGATGCATATGTCAAGCAACTTAGGAATTAATTAATATATAAAACTTAATCAAATATTGGTAACAAATCGAACTGCTTATACATATATCATTACAGTTATAAAACGAATCATCAATTAATACTTAAAACTTAATTAATACTTAATGAAATGAGTAACAAAACGAACTAGTAATAAATCATAATAGTTATATAGTAAATTATCAATTTATATGTTTATATATATAAAAGTATATGTATTTATCAAATTATTGGTCAGGAAAAAGAAAAGTCTTTATCAGATAATGGATATTAAACAATATATTTTAATAAATTTATATATTTTCAAACGCAAGTGCCCACGTTCGCAGACTGCTCAAACATAAGTTTATTGTCTTTTATGTCTCACGGGTCGTAGACTTATCGTACGAATAGGTACGTATTAGGCAGCTTATTGTTTTCTATTTTTCTCACGGATCTCTAGCACAAATAATATATCATAGATACTAGTTCTTTTCAATCACATGTTACAGTTAGTTAGTATGCGGTATTTTACCTAAATACACATGTGTACAATATGTCAAATCCTGTTCTTGAGCGTTTACGAATAAAGCTATATACAATATACCGTGCAGGGAAGTCACTATTTATACGTGGCGGAGCTGAGCGCTATCTCAATGATTCAGTACTATATTCAATTGTGAGCAGCTTACATCAGCAACTGTCAGCACGGATACCACTTGGCCGTACCGAGCTCGTGTCTCATGGCTGTGTCATGAGACGGATGAGGCTCAGGAAACAGTCACCTCGCTGTTATTATCTGATGCCATTAATCGTAGTGTCAGCGATAGTTTTCTGTTGTTTATAAGGTAATCGAATTTGCTGATTAGTTAATAAGGGTTAGTATACGATTTTGCGATAGTGAAATGAGGAACTTTAATAATGTTGATTGATTATAGGGAAACTTGGACCTTATTGTCTAGTGAAAGAATAACACGTGTTATCAATTCTGTTTATTTCAGCACTCGTAGTCCTGACGCAGCTATAGATTGCAAGCGATTTGAAAAGTCGGAATTTGGATGGGCATATTTCCGTGAGCGTTATGTTTTGGGGGTAGTTAAGAAGTAGATCTGGTTTGTTACAATTAGTTAACTATTTCTAAACCTTATTGAAGGGCTTAGGGTGCTTAAAATACCAGGTTGGTCATTACCTTATGCCGTACAAAATATTATAAAAATACTGCATTTCAACTGTCAATATAAAACAATGAGTTAAATGTAGTTGTTCGATGTAAACTATGTTTTAAAATAATATATAGATATACATTATTTGAAGGCAGCAACATATATTTTAATGACAACATAGGTAGGTAAATAAAGGTGTTACCACGATTAATAGAAAATCAGTTCATATTGAGTATTTTAATACTTTATCTAATGTACAATTCGGTTATTGCGAAAAAAAGAAAACCTTTTGTGGCTATCCCAGTGCCAACCGAAAAGAATATTCCGGAACAAGCATGCACTATGTAGTATTATTATGTTAATGTAAGCTGTAGTTTGCTTAGCCTGTCCCATAAGCGGTGTCGTCTGTAACACGCGCAAACAGACTTAGACAGCGTAAATATATTCGAACATTTCGAGCGAGACCTTGTAAAACTTATAATATCGCGGCGTGCAATGCCTTTTGAAACATTTGTATTACATAAAAAAGGTTTCTTTCAACGTGCACGTTTCCCGGTAAACTAGGCTGCGTTTTCTTTGGCGGCGTCCTAGGAAACCTCGCCGTGAGTAAACAGCGTGGCACGATTTATGCGCAGTTTGAGCGGCTTTCGTCTTTGTTCCAGGTAATGACCCCGCTTTCATCGCAGCTTCAATGGGCGCGAGTAAAGAGTTCAGTTAGATACTGGCCACCGTCGTAACGTGGAGACGCCGATGTAACGTTCTCCTCTGCGCGACGAGTGTGCCACCCAATCATAAATCACCGTTTATGATTAGTTTAATTCCCAGTATAGTTAAAAAACTTTTGATTAGTTTATCTTTAATTCTGAATATAGTTAAAACACATTCAATTAATTTTCAGTTTTGACTAAATAAATGTTTAGCAGAATACCATGAGGACCTCTGAATTAACTATGTATTTATTATGTATTGCATATCTATGATCGTATTAAATTTCCCTCTACGTATATTAAAATTTCAAATGCAAATTAGTTAGAGTTATAATTATAGAGAATTTGAAATTTAATTCCTAATGGCATGTCATTTACATAATTAAATAAACTGTTAACACTCGCTCGTACACCGTTTAAATTTAAATTTGCCCTGGAACCAAACGAATCAAAGCGTACTAAATCTCTCAGAGATTCTCGGACCAACTGTCAAAAGTTTACCTTCACCTTAGTTTAATTACGAACTAGGGATCTTTGATTTCAATTCTCTTAAGAAAACAAGCTGTAAAGGTCATTCCATCTGATATTTACTAAGCTCACCAATATATAGATAGCGTGTTTTCTTAAGCTTTCTGCGACTACACCCTACGAGTGTATTTACACTAGGGAAGTGCCCAAAATTCGTATTTGCATTCGTTCGGTAATACTTGTTAATCATGAATACCTACTTCATTTAGTATTTAGATATATCGTATTAGGATATATGTATGTATATTTGGTATCGCATATCCCTAGTATTTATAATTTTTACTAATGTAAATTGCTTTTCGAGAATAATAGTATGTCTATGTAATAGATAATAATTTGATGAAAACGAATAAAATTCATAAATTGGTCAGTATGAAATGTGAATATGAATAGTTTAAAGAAATTATCATATAATGATATAACTTTTACATAAATATAATATCGAACGAGTCATAAGCGTAAGCTTAGCGTAAGTCAAATAAAAACAAATTTTTATTCCTATAAGTAGGTTATGCATTAAGTGTGGTTTTAGGAAGCAACCTTGAATTTGCTTGTTTGTTTCTTTCGTTACATAAATATTTTTTATGCACAAATAAGTTACCAAAAATATAATGTTAAGTAAGTACAGGTACATGGAAACCTTAGCACAGTATAAGACATTAGCCACAGTCACAGACGTGTTCCAACCTCGAAGGACGAAGTTTGACTGTACAAGTACTTGCCTCCTAGCACCTACAGTGTTACAGATTTGAGTAGGTATAATGATAATCAGCTTATAATGATTGACTTATCAAGTCACAATCGCGCGCTCGCTTCTGTTACGTAACTTCTTAGGTATTATTTTTTAAAGAATTGCGCTTTCGAATATCTTTTCTATTCGCCAGTTGTATGTTAGGCTGTCCAGAACATCCCTACGCTGTACGTGAGGGAGAGGCGGGGCTTGAAGCGTCACACGGCCCGTTCCGACTGTAATGACCCTATAACAGCCCGCATTATTATTTATGTTGTGTAGCTGAGAACGGCATAATAGTACCATAAGAATGAAATAAATTCTCACAAACTTTGAGCTTTCGCCTCGCCAGAACCGAGATAGCACTATTGTTTCACATTCTCCAAAATAATGTCTTTAGTTCGAAGTATTTTGAGTGTAATTCTGTGGATTTTTAATGGGTTTTGATCAGTTCATCGAATAAAAAAAAATCTACACGTTCTTATTATTTCAAATTTATGATTGAAGATAGTTTTTATTCAAAAATATAGATTTATAAATAACATAAATTCTTATAACATTTATACTTCTGAACATTCTTATATCTTTGTGTCAAGTCCCTTGCGAGGTAAGCAGAGAGCACGGAGTGTCAAATATTTCTATCCTTGCCGACCTGCCGTGCTTCATTCACATCACGAACAAAATCATGGCCGTTATCTGTCTATTTCCAACTACGATGACAGGTATTATTTGTTTCGACCCTGGATTTGATAGGCCAACATGCGCGAACTTACGAGTCTACTGAATTAGTCTTAGCAACTCGTGTAGAACTTCAAAGTCGAACTACGAGTATAAGCACGCGTAAATCTTCCTTCTTTTTTACGTTAATGTATAATCTTATGTAAAAGAGCGTAGTCTAGATATGTATAGTATTTAATTTTCAGCGGTGTTTACAGCCTAAGTATATATAGATATACTAGCCCATTAGGATTTAATAACTACATCAGGTATCATGGGAGAGAAGACCAACGAAGTGGGAAGCCACAATGACTTCAAGATGAAATATTTCCTATGCGTTTTGCTTTCAGATCACAAAACACAATATTACTTTCTAACTAAAATAACCTCGAAATTAAAAATATTTGCAAACTTAATAAAGATTTTCACTTCCATTTATACGGACTCCACGTTATCGAATTTAATAAAGTGTTGAATGGATATCGCAAAACACCGAGGTTTCAACAAAATAACAATATAAAATGTTCGATATAAATGATTACCGCCTGTAGATGCCTTAGTTATGAATATCTGATGAAGCTCTCCTTTTATACAACATCGCCCCACTTCATTATCACTCGTTACTGGAAACTCAATAACTCTCCTGTAAATGCATTTTTTCCTTCGCCGTTTGTTTTTCTTTCACTTCGACGAGAATATTCTGTTGTCAGCTTATTTTATTTTAGGGATAAATAAAGGTGGAACAGTTTTATTATATTATGAAGACATCTACTGCTTGGGAGGATAAATACGAGAGGCGTTGGTAAGCGTTTAAGCGTGTTCCTCGCTACTTGCTATAAAAATATGAGGGTTATGTTATATTTCTTTTCATCTTAATCATGTTTTTTCTTTTGTTTTAGTATTTGTAACGAAGGTTTTGGTATACTACTAGTGTTCTACTGGTAGATACGAATTACACAACTAGTATTTGTCTGTTGTAAAGTATCGAAAGCTACTTTGATTCCAGTATATGGCGAAAGACTGTTTTTTAAACGTCATTAGATCAAAAATGATAAAACTCTGAAATGGGTATACAATTTTAGCTTACGTAATATAAGAGTTAAAAAAAGTGGCCATGACTTAGTTCGCAAAAACAGATGAAATTTAAACCACTCATTAAATAAAATATAAATCCCATTTTAATTCATTATATTTTATTTTCTTCTTTAATATCGATTAATAATATTCGATTCCACGTATTGTTTGTTGGCGCATTTTTTTTTATTTGTGGATGCAACAACGTGTAGATAGGGTGATTTCAATTTCGTATCTGTGTTACTTCATACACTTTAAAATATAATATTTAAAAAGGAAATCTTTCATCAACAATTTTATTTTTTCTGACTCCACAAACGTACTCGTATGTATTGGATAACGTATAATACAGTATATCGAGATACATATATACATATATCCTTTAATACATCAACTATGTACAAATAATACTTTCCGAGTAAAGTTACAAAAGTGGGTACTTCAAAGCAGTATTATTCAACCTCCACAAATAAATCGACAATTCGTTCCAGCGTTTAGTCTACATGTTTTATTACCGCCAGTGCCCATTCCTATTTTCGTCTTTCCGTACTTACCTGTGAATTCAATAATCCACATAGAAACTGTTTCGCAAGTAGATTTAAGTTCCCTAAAGCTGATTTAAGCTTCGTCGAGCTTAACTTTATAGTTAAGCCAAAAGAGTAATAAAAATAAAGGCACGTGAATGTAATATCTTGGTTTCATTTAAGGCAAGTTCGTGTACTCATTGGTAAATTGTATCAATGGGAATTTAGAGAACTGCGTAGGATTAATACGTCGCTCTACATAAAATAACGGTTTTAGAAATCCAAAGTGTGGCCAGTGGTATAGATTGCTCAATTAAACAGGCCTGAATCCTTCGTGTTTTGGTAGGAGAGTCGTGTCTCATAGTGGAACGGTCAGTAGCGCTGATGATGATGACGAAAAGGACATAATAATACATTTCCATTTCGAAGGATCGAACTATAATTAACATACAGGTAAATCGTTAATTAATTATTCGCGTTCTTTTTACGTTATGTTTTTATTAATAACGACGGCATTATTTGAAATTCTCCTATTCACTCGAAGCCATTCGGTTAGCGGGTTCCCGGGATTTTTTATAACAGAAATCATTGTGGGAACTTTACGGCGATAACTTTCGATTCTCTATTGAGAAATTAGCTAGCCATTTTAATGCAAAGTAAAAACGAAGGAAAAGGCACGCGAGCCATTAGTGAGCCTTAACGACTTCAATCAGATGAATAAATGATTGAATTTTCAATTAAGATTAGAGGGCGACGATGAACTTTGTTGACAATTGTCGAGTTGTCGATTCGCTTCAGTGCCAAACAAGCGACGGCTGACGGCTATATTAATATACATAGGTACATATTATGTAGGTATTATGTACAAAAGTAACTCTAGGCACTGACATAGTCCTCATGTCAGGCTTCTAAATATTTTACTCAATCATTACAAGACAATAATAATAATTATGATTACAAATAATTTACTTTCCTTTCCTCTCGTATTTGGTATATTTCACAGTATGTAGTACAACATGTGCTTGATTGCGCGGTTGAATAATATTAATAATTGAAAAACACTTAACTTAAAACTGTTTTATCTGTAAGTATTACATAAGTTTAACTTAAGTATTATATTTAAAAAACCAATAGATGTTAGATCGGTAATATTTTAAAATGTGACACCTACTAAAAAAATGGATATCATAGAATCGAGAAACGTAAATGGACTTTATTTATAAGTACGTAATAAAAGTGTGCTTTTCTGAATTAGCAGAATACCTTTAGTTAACAACGAATAGTATTTGTACAGTACAATCAAAAGTATGCGGGAGTGAGATTGCAAACGCTAAGTCATAATATGGAACCCGGAACTTTGTGAAACATGTTTCTCGAGCCTCGATTTAAAGACAGTTAGTGTGTTATTATTGTTATTTATCTCGTGGTAGATCATGTGCCAACAACAGTTAAGGGTTAAGAGTTGCCAATAAAATTGTTGTGTGTCAAATATATTGTTTGATTTTGTAGATCGATTGCCGTTTGAACCAAGCACTTCATGTTACATCGATAATATCCTTTGATGTTTCTCTAGAAGGATCTGAGCCAAGTCATTACTTTTTTCACTATTATAAGCCATTACGAGTCAGACTCAGACTATTCAATGCTCGTATTGTATTGTATTAACAAAATTTTCGTACCTATTTCACATAGATAAGTAATTAAGGGTTTACGAGGCAGTTAAAATATTAACTAATTCAACGCCAACTAACTAATAAGAAAATATACTTCATAAATATTATAACTGATTTTATCGACGACACTAGTTTACATATGTATAATTTTTTTTTGTTATTTCATACTTGACTACAGGTCTTCTAAAAATAAAAATTGTAACGCCATAGTCTGCCACACTGACCAAGTGCTGGTTAACGAGTAGCTATACAGTAATAATTCTAAGTGCATTAAAATTTCGTGCTTGTTTTATGGCATATTCTTCAAGAAACTTATGTTCCATTTATGGATAAAATACACGAAAAGTTTATGAGCCGGTAACAGGTAAAATGCATGAGTGTAAAGACGATTAAAGTGGAGATTTCCTTTTCAATGAGCAGTTCAGTAATGTCCCTTATTATCTAAAGCGTTGTAAAGCAAAAGAAATGCATAACTCGCAGACAATACAGCGTTTCGAGCGGCGGGCGTTTTATTAGCACGTATTACTCATTTTAATTACGCAAATTAAATAGCAGTGAAGAACGCAAACATTACTAATGAAACACAATAACACATAAATTTTCCAAGTAGTCTTTTCTTAAGTCACGTCCGTTGTCGGAAACAACTGCTTCCTGAATTGTGTTCCAGTTAAAAATTTTAAATTTTACCTTCATTTCATTACATAACTCATGGCTTAAAAGTTGCGACTGGTTCTTGCACAGACAGTACTTTAGGGTTATTTGCGAGGTCTCAAGTTTTTTTATAATTTAAGATAATTATTGGTCAGGACATCAGCCTCTTTCAGGACAGAATGTAGTTACTGGCGAAAACCAAACACTGAATTAACTAAACGGTCAACATGAAAAATCGTTCAGTTAACACAACATATATAAATTGATCCATAAATAGATGAGATTGAGACGATGGGTGTCGAATTATCATTGACAACATCAAGCACTCTTTATCTTTTAGCAAGGAAACATCAGCACTCTGCAGAAGTGATAGCTTCTAGTTAGACAACATTACATTTTTTCCGAAGGTTTTAAATTTAAAGGTTTCCTCCAGTCTCTACATTATTAAGCTGAGCTGAAAAACGTTTTTCATATAGTTAAACGCGATAAGTATAATCAATTCTCTTAGTATAAATCACATTGCTGTTTATTTCATGCATGCTACTAAATAATTTGTCCATGTGAGTGTTCGCCCTCAGGTGTATAATACGTGACGTAATTGTGAAATTGTTTAAAACTCCCCGCTAAATCGTCGCACCGCAGTGTGAAGGTATTTAGCAGTGTCCCTGTTTTGTAGTGAGGAGTGGATAATTGTGGTAATTGCCTCTCTGATAATGCATTTTCCAGCACACTACAATGCCTATATAGCACAATCGTTGTATTCCAGAACCTTGCACTTTTATTTCTTTTGTAATAGACAGACACAATTCGAGTAACAGAGAAAGAAGCTTAAGTTTCATTTTCACTTTTAGCGAAAAATAGGTATCGCTTTTAAAACCATTGATGTGGAAACGTGAAAAAACGGAAGCCATTAATACCTTTTAAATGTCAGCATCCTAAAAATGTTGTTTTTTTTTGACATAATTTTTAATATTCATGTGTAAATCTGGTATAGACATCGTGCACGTAATACACTTTTGAATTTTGTTGTCTGTGTGTCGTCGTCATCTAAAATTATACAATTGTAATACGATCCTCCATGAAAAATATTCGACCAATAGCACGTTATGATCTAATATTTGCGGAAAGTTCTGTTAGGTAACAAATAAATTTTGCGGAATTTTAGTATTTAATTTTAATGCAACATAAACATTAAACATTATATACACAATATAAATTGAAAAATTAAGAACTTAATTGTACAATGAGCGTTTCACTTGCAATATTTTATGAAAATTAGCAATCAGTTACCGACGAACAGTGAAACAAAAGGGTCTCTCTGCTCATTTATTCAGAAATTAAAGATTCTTAAATGTCGCTAAAACTTTCTTATTTCAGTAAACAACAGAATTCATTGTTATAACGTACATTGTAATCAAGGTTCATATTCTAATGTAATCGTGTTTACTACAAATGACTGCTGAGTAAAGAACTAGAATATTACGTGTTTAAGGTATTCTAGATTAGGAATAAGCATAATTCTAAATTAGGAAATAATAGATACAGGTGTAACTTAAAGAGGGTGTTTCGATCATATCAATAATATTGTCACTCAAGATCCGTACTTAATGGTTTAAGAATTTTATATCTTAAAAGAATACAATATTAACTTACAGAGAACGCCTGTAACATTACGCATATATTTCCTTGAAGAGGTCGGCAAACGAGTGTAATATTTATAGAAAGTACTAATATCACTTTGAGAAAATACATATTAATTTATGCATACTAATGATTACTAATGATATTTATACATACTAATGATTAGTTCTCCACCGTTTACGCCACCACCCCGTACTCTATAGAATTAAGAAAGCAAAAGCCAGAGTTGTTAGCGAGAATGGTGTGAATCTTAAGTTTCCCAGGGCACTGCAAAATAGGGCTATTTAAATACAAAAAAAAACATGCGTGCGTACAAAGTACACATGTCAGAAGTGAAACTTCTTTGGCGAACTAATTTATAAATCTTGT
>DWMF01001688.1:0-11066 GCA_018244815.1 Parelbella polyzona | reverse complement strand
CGACCTGGGTGTGAGACTGAAAACGACACAAATATTACTTTTACAATATTGTTGTCAATAAACAAAAATATATCAGGGTTGATAAAGTACTGTTGTAAATTGCTTTGCAACAATGAGAATTACCTATAATATAATGTACCAGATTCAACCTTCATGCAGTAAGCATATATATTAACATAAACAATGAGCCAGTTAAAAGCGCAATATTACCTTAGCAGGCTGATAATTTCTCTGCAGCAAAGGCAATGGTCGCGGCGCAACAGGTGCTGGTGTAGAGCTCGAAATGACGCCGCTGGCTGAACAAACAAACAACAGTGTTTAAATTAACCAGTGAATCAACAACATGGTAGACTTTAAAACGGTTATTAAGTAAATAGACAAAATGAGACAGTAATGAAAGTCCAATATTGCACTAAAATAGCTTTAGCGGACATGTGTTGTATATTACATCCATGAATACATTTTAGAAGCACTGAGCAAGATTAGGGTGAGATGTGGACAATCATATTTGCTGTTATAGTTGCCAAGCAAGTACATAATTAAAACTTAGAGTTAATATGGTAACGAGTTAGCTTTCACAGATGCGGGAGAGGTCAATGCTCAACAGTAAAATTTTGTGCTCCCAATAAACACATACATGTAAGCACAGTAGTGGCAGGTAGCGTGACGACGGAGCAGTGCGGCGGCGCGGGTGCGGGGGCGGCGCGCGGCGCGGCGGCGCGCAGCGGGGCCCGCCCGCCATACACCAGGGCGCTGCGCCCTCGACCTGACCCCGACCATGCGTTGTTATTTGCTGAAAAAAAAAATTCTAGCTAATTGGAATTTGTTACCTCATTCTAACATACGAAAGCTGTATTACTCACTTCCAAATAATTTTATATATATACCAATTTTTTTTGGTTATTTCCCTACTCAAGCCAACGAAATACCTAATTAATTGTGTATTACCCGCTTGCCCTTCCACACTATCTTGTGTAACGTCACCAATGGAATCAAGAATTTACATGTAAATAAAGTTTAATAATAATGACAATTTAATCACAAACTATACACATTTTAAATGCAAATGTTACATAAATTTTATTCGAAAATGGCAATTGTCAAGACCAGGAGTGGTAAAAATGCACTAATATTTTATGATAACTACATTATCATGATATTGATATAGCCGTTAGATATCAGTGTTACAAAAAAAAACACATT
Organism: Parelbella polyzona; assembly: GCA_018244815.1. Classification (NCBI taxonomy): domain Eukaryota; kingdom Metazoa; phylum Arthropoda; class Insecta; order Lepidoptera; family Hesperiidae; genus Parelbella; species Parelbella polyzona. The sequence goes on along the minus strand of DWMF01001688.1, from coordinate 9,863 downwards.
CATCATACATATTTCATTTCATGTCAAAAAATCGTACTTTATAAGAAAAAAGGTATTTAAGCATTATATTTGTCATTTATTGATAAGTGGGTTTTCAAAATGCCTTAGTTGTACGTATGTAAGATAGAAACATACTATAAAAAAATTGTCAATGTGTTTGCAGTGCGAAAAGCACTTCGAACCATCTATCAATGAGCTTACCTAAATATAAATTGGAGTTCACATAATATGTGGGTTTACCTTGTGTGAGTGTGGGCTGAACAGATGATGGTGTGACAGGTCTAACAGCGAGGGATGCACCGGCGGCCAAGCCACGTGGTACATGACTTGTTACACCTTTGCTCACCAACACACCACTGGCACTGCTTACGTTCACACTTGACAACACTGTGGAACAAACTTGTATTTAAAAAGTATAGAGTACTTAAATGTATATACTATGCAATTTTATCTTTTTTAACTGTAAAAAAGATTTAGGATTTATTTCAGGCCTTAACTATAATACTACCATATATTTAAATAACATTTTATTGATGGTTGGGTCCAGAAGGGTCATCAAGGTGAGTCGGGTACCACTGGATTTTTCTAATTTAATTGGATTAGATTTGTGCCCTGTGTATGGCAATATGCTTTCCACCTATTCCGTGGGAAGTAAATGTAACTGGTGTAACATGGGACTGTACTACTGTTCTCTGCCTGCCCTTTTGGGGGTTACAGGCGTGATGTTACTATTTTTTATTTTATAAATGTGCAAAAAATATATTAATGGACATCCCAAAATATTTAAAAAGTGAATATATTATTGTTTTTCCAAAAAAAAGGCCTCGATAAAAGAACTGAAAGAGATGCACATTTGCTAGTTTGAAATAGAAAAGTTGTGAAACTTTCACAAATTTTTAAAACGTTTTTCGAAATTTTATAAGTGCTGTATTATATCATTGTGTAATTTATTTTGCCCAACACATTGTTTCACTATTTTATAGTTAAGGAGATAACTGCATAAATTATCATTTACACTCGCAGCAGGTTATCACAGTGCAATATATAAATAAAATCTTACATTCTTCAAAGATTATATTAGTCTTCCATTTCATTACTGCAATTGATCAATATTATATAAAAATCAGTTGGTTATTTTTGAAGAATATTACAAATTGTGCAATAATTAAATACATAAAAAATTATAACATTTTTGTACCTGGTCTAGAATTATGATGAGGCAAATTTGGTAGCACTCTGACACTAGGGGGTAGAGTTCGGACACCGGAGCTCACTACTGACAGCTGTCCCCCCACATTAAGCACCTGTGCAGCACTCACCGAGGAGGCCACACTGACTTGAGTGTTACTAGCACCAGTGTTGTTCGAGTTAGACACCTGTGCTGATAACTGAGTCCCTTGACTTATTATCTGAGTGGCTGGACTTAGTATTTGACCACTGGGGCCAATGAGCTGTGACTGGGATATTATCTGTGAATTCTGCCCCATCAGCTGCTGCCCTTGGCTGACTATCTGGGTTCCTTGAAGGATTGGTGCACCACTTACTATCATTTGTGGCTGAAAGTAGAATGTTTTTTAATTAATTGTGTAAACACATTCTGTAATAATCTAGGGTTACATTGAATCTCTCTTATAAAAGTATCTCTTATTGTATAAAAAGTAATATTTTAGTAAAGGAACATTTAGCTAATTTTATTGTAAGTTTTGTACTATATACTAATTGACTGCTTTGTAGGTTTAGCAGTTGTGAATTTGACTGCAGAGCCAGAGGTTCTAGAATCACAGCTTGGTTGGGATTTATTAGGTTTTTCTAACTTGAAATTCCTAGTAGTCATTCAAATTCTGGATTCATGCTAGGTGTATGACAATAGGCTCTCCCTATTCCATGGGATGTATAAGATACCAAGTGAAATTTGGCAGTACAGAATCCTTCTGCCTATCTTTACAGAGTAATACAGGTGTGATGTTATGTTTCATGAATTATAGAACTATGAAAAAGAGAAGAACAATGTGTCGAAAATCCAATAAATGTTAAACTCCATTTTAACAGAAAATTGAAATATTTCGTGTGAAAGGTTTCCTAAATGAATGTGAAATTAACTCTATATTCATACCTGTGATGCGACGCCTGGAGAAACAATCTGGGCAGCTGTTCGCATGAGGCCAACGGGGCCCGTGTGCGAGATGATTTGACTCGCCCCAGTAGTTTTTGGCTGTCCAGAAATTAGATGGGCCATCTTCACTTCAGTGTTTGACATACTCTTCACTATTGTAATTTTTTGAGGCGCTGCTAAGTCAATCGGATACATTTTTCCAGTTGTGATTGACCTATCATTTTCCAAATTGTTACTCATAGTAAAATGCTCCAGTCCCGATACTTTTAAATTAGCATCTTATCACCTTAAATATCTTCTATGTTTCATTACGGATCGTTAAATCTTGTTTCGCAGTAGTAATTCTTGAATATCACTCAAAATTCGAACTTTTCAATGACAGACCCAAGCCTTCCTTCATCAAGCAAGCAACACATTGCATAGACAAGATAAAAAAAAAGAAATCTACAAAAAAACAAAACAGTCTTATTATGTTGCTAGCACGCAAAATACTTGCTAATTCCCTTTTTTAGTCGTGACATTATTTATTATTATGTATTAAAAATAATCATAACTTTTAACAATTCTTTTATAAATAAATTTGCAGTCAGATTATTTTAGCCACAAAACAAATATTTTTGATATTAAGCTTTATTGCAGGCTCTTGACTAGTAAAAGTTTCAAACCTTACATATTAATAGAAGTTCTATATTACAACGTTAAATACAGCTAGCGTAAATCATTAGAAAATTAAAAACAAAAGACAAGTATCCCTTTTATTTTCGTAACACTATTCAGTTATTTCTTTGGATGCGTTTATAACAGCTTCTGTTATATCTCATAGCAGATAGAACAAGGTAACTTTAGATAGATCGGTACATTTTAAAGGTTTTAGTCATTAATCCAAACCTCTGTGCTATATTTGTTCTAATCAGTACAATATGATTAAGCAGTCAACCAGTCGTTTCGATTCTATTGAGTTAGAATATGTGTTAGGTTGCAGGTTCCTCTTCAGCTTGAAGTTCATAAATCAGTAAGATTAATTGACAAAATCAACTGTACCGTTCAGAAATCTGAGTTTAATAAAATTTGTTACTATTGAAGGATTGACAGAGTCCGTCGCTGGTAACCTGACAGATTATTGTTAGCACTTCTCGATCACTTCAACATACATTTTTTAAATTAGTATTAACATGCTATGGAAATGTTATTGACATTCAAGGTTATAGCAGTGTTAACATGCCTAGATTTTTTCAACAAGTATTCGTTTTGAATAAAATTAAAAGAAATGTTTTTGACTGAACATGCGACGTATTTTGTCAATTGTAAAATGAAATTACTAACCAAGACAAAATTTGAATTTAGTTATGACTGACATTACAATATATAGGTACGTATATACATATACTGTGAGCATCGCATTATTTATCTGAGGCCGATAATGGTTAAGACAAAAATCCATTGATCGTCTACTGTTATAATACTTTTAAATTTTCATTTTTTAATCCAGTTCAATACGAATTTAAACATAATATGTTGGTTATAGATAAGTAATAAATGCCCAAATATTTAAAATTACACGTCGAGAATGACACAAAAAAAACTTTGTTTATGGTTCAACAACAATGGCGGATCATCGAAGTGAAGTAAATGATTTTCCTAAAGAAAATATAAAAAAATATAATAATGAAAGAAGGAGTAGTAAGCAATGGGTTAGATTGAATGTTGGTGGGACGTATTTTTTAACTACAAAAACTACATTATGTAGGGATCCTAATTCATTTCTGTATCGATTAGTGCAAGAGGATAGTGACTTAATTTCAGATAGGGTTAGTAGAGCGTTTCGTATTTATAAACATGTTTAGCTATGAGTGTATGTTAAATTACTTTTCATTTTACTTTCAGGACGAAACAGGTGCATATTTAATAGACAGAGACCCTACTTATTTCTCTCCAGTGCTCAATTATCTTCGTCATGGTAAACTGGTTATCAACAATGACATAGCTGAAGAGGGCGTACTAGAAGAAGCCGAGTTTTATAATATTACGGACCTTATTAGATTAGTTAAAGAGAGAATATGTCACCGAGAAACGCGACCGTTAAAGGATTCTAAAAAGCATGTGTACAGAGTCTTACAGTTTCATGAAGAGGAACTAACACAAATGGTATCAACAATGTCAGACGGTTGGAAATTCGAACAGTTGATAAACATTGGTTCACAATATAACTATGGTAATGATGAACATGCAGAATTCCTTTGTGTTGTGAGCAGAGAATGTGGTACATCTTTAAATAGTACTGAGGTTGAACCTACAGATAGAGCTAAGGTGCTTCAACAAAAAGGTTCTCGGATGTGAGTGTTTCTGCACCACTTGTACTTTATTTAGGACTTGATTCTGTGTGTGAGATGTGTACATAAATTGTGTTGTGGAAAAGTTCAACCTCTTGATTTGTTTACAAGTTTTAATTTACTTAAAACATTAAATTTATTCTACAACAATCAATTTTAGTTAAGATGTACATTCAATTAGATACTGAGCTAGTTATATAAGTTATAAGCTCATTTATAATATCGAATATCCTTAATCATGTTTTTAATTTTATAGTAAAAATGTCAATCATCTTGTATACTTTGGATACTGCAGCTTATTTTTAAATCTGAAGACAAGGCCTGAATATCTAGCTGAGGTTAACAATAGATGTGTTGCTAGCCGTTAGAATTACATTAGCAAATTGTACACCCCATGACTTATTCTGGGCCTATTTTATTTTAAATTTAAAGCTTACATATTTTTATAGTGTATTATGAGCACTTGCTAAAAGGTTATGTAAGAATAAAATATGTACAACAAAATTTGATCTAATAACATTTATCCCTGATGAGCATTTTTAACATGTACTTAGAATCTATTTGTATATGAAAGTCATGGGGAAAAAAAAGCAAATTAGTAAATTTTTCAAATTTAAGGTACTTGGAATAAGTTGTTATTGGTGTGTGATTTTTTAATTTTTTCTCCCATTAATGATATTAAATTTAACCTACTCATTTTTTATTGTGGAGGAGTTGTGATGTGAATATGGCATCATAATATTCTAAATTAATATTAATGACACATTTACAAAATCAACCAAAGACTGCCTTATCAGTCTACTGTTTTTTTTCATAATAGTATTTTACAAAACTAGGCTTATAAATATTTTTCAGTGGTCAGATTGATAATGGTGTTTTTTATTATTAAAAGAAAATAGTTCACTAGTAATGTTCGTGCATATTTATACAGGGAAATGAAGTTCGTAAACTGGTGTGACACCTATGAATTTATCTGTTAATATTCGTATTAGTGCTTATTATCAAATAGACCAGTGAAAATAATAATTGCGAGCTAGTGTTAGTTATTTCTGTTGAGATTATGAAACAACTTTACAGATACACCATACATACATGTTTCTGATGTTACAATTATTTAAAATGCATGAGTTACTCAACTGTGAATGTTTGCATGTTTGTTGCATATCAACATTGTTAATAAGTTGTGTAAATGAATTTTTAAAGATAATGTGTACAGTTCAAAAACTCATGTGTGATGACTGCCTCTGAACATAATTGAGTTTTAAAACTAAGTCTAAATATAAGCTTATAATTTGGCATTTCACATGGTGTATCTAGTGTTTATATTAGATAAATTTTATGATGTGAGATCTATATCTTATATAGTTATACTATGTATAATGTGAGAGCTATATTTAAAATACTTATTTTTTTAGCTGATGCACTGTTGGTGAATTATGAAAACCTACACTTATAACTGTTACTAGCTCAGGCTTGAGTCAATGTATAATATGAAAGCAATAATAAATTACAGTGTGGTTACACATTTATACTAGAATATGTCACACCTTTGAGAATTATTGAATCACATGCATTCACCATTAGGGATGTTTCACACTGAGTTGAATGGAACCTCTCATAGCTGCCAATATATAAATAATATGACACATTATTCTAATGAAGAAATTTGCATTCTCTTAAAGTTTTCAGTATATAAATAATAAGTATTTGTAAATTGTCAATAGTCAGAGCCTTGCAAGTAACTCCGATAAACATCTCCATTGGTGACATGTTGAATTTTGTTGTTATCACAACAAGTTGTTTGTTATCAGGCATAATTGATTAAGTAGTGCATAAAATGTATAGTACGTTTTTAAATTTTATACTGATTAAATAATGAAACATTAATGCAACCGTTTTGTTAACAAGAAAGTTCAAATACATATTAGGATATTAAGACAAATATGTATATTCATAATTGCTTTATTTCACTGAATAAGTAAAACATTGACTGAAAACGTAAGTATTTATTTGACACGCCTTCACTTAGTTGTTGTTATTTAGTTAATCAATTTATTAACTACAAATATATAAATCTATAACATGATGTTTTTAAAAAAATAAAGATTAGCGCTATTCAAAACTTAGAGATTAAAATTACACAATTTATTATAAAATATTGCATTTAACTGCATTAAATACAAGTTAACATGAGCATCATAAGATGGATACCCTTCTGTAAAAGATTAGACTGATATATCAAAATACAGATTTAATTTCACTCATACATGTAAGGCAATGGGGTTTATTGTTTGTCTATAATTAAATATTATACTTATTTTTAAATAACAATAGTGAATAACATAGCTGCCTAGCACCAATCTGCCATGTAGGTAAAGTCTGAAAATAATTTATGGTCTGCAGTACTGAGCGGGCGGGGCTCCTTGGGAGGGGTGAGTACTGCAGCTTCAGATGTAAATTCGCTATCGAAATTGCTTACATCTTCTAAGTTATTAATTGTTGGCACAAATGGTGGCTTTACCTTACGGAGGAGTAGTTGTTCCCAGTTAACATTGCGGAAGAATGCCTGCTTTTTAACATCTTCTGCATCTCTCTCAGACGAACCTAATCGCCGCTCAGGATTTTTTCTTAATAAACGGCGCATTAGAGCAATGGCTTCTAGTGACAATGTTCTAGGATAACGAACTTCATCATTTACTATTGAATCAAACACTTCACCTTCATCTTCTCCAGGAAATGGTGATTCACCTACCAACATTTCAAATATCAAAACACCAAGTCCCCACCAATCCACTGCCCTTGTATATGATGTTTCAGTTAGTACTTCAGGAGCTAAAAATTCAGGTGTGCCACAAAAAGTGCCAGTACGGTCACCCCATCCCATACCTTCTTTGCAAAGACCAAAATCAGCTATTTTAACATAACCCTCTGTGTCTAACAAAAGATTATCTAATTTTAAATCTCTATAAATAATATTGTTTTCATGTAAATACTGGAGGCCTAATACAACACAAGCTGCATAAAATACTGCTCTCGGTTCAGTGAATACATCTGCATGTATGTGCATCATAAGATCACCTCCAGCTGCATATTCCATGACAAAACACACATGCTGTTCTGTTTGGAAACAAGCAAACAAGTTAACCAAGAATGGATGTCTAATTGCATTTGCAACCTCAAAAATTCGCTTTTCAGACAACAGTGAATCAACTTCATCTCTAGCAATGATGTCACCTTTTTTTAAAGCTTTTATAGCAAAATATTCATTTGTTGGTTTGTATTGGGATAGGATCACCTTTCCAAAATGTCCTCTACCCAAAACACTTAACAATCTGAAACTTTCCATTGACATTTCTCCTGATTGTCTCCTTGAATCAGGCTCTTTGCAAAGACTTTCTATAACAGATGATGAGCGTGAAGATGATATCCTTATATTATTTGTAACTTCAACAATTTGATCTTCATTACTGGGAAATTCAAGCATCAATTTAGGTGATGGAGATGGTGGATATTCCACTAGAGGTGTATTACATGATGGAGTTTGAGGTTCTTTAGCAACATAACTGTCTCGAGTATATGAATCTTCTAAAAATGCAAAAGCTTCTTGTAGTTCCTTTTCCATTCTTAGAGTTGAGACATTGGGAGGAGGATGAAGAGGTAAAGCTGGTTTTGGTGGAGGTGTGATAGGCACTTGGGGTGTGGTGGGAGTAGATGGTAGTCCAAGAGGCCTTATACCAGCCATTCCAGCTAAAGTGACATTAGGATTTTCAATTTCCTTATTATCAATTGTTGGTGAGTCTAAATTTTGTGTAATATGGGCACTTTGAATATTTTGTATGGATGGTGATGAACGTTTTATTAATCTACCAAGTATTACAGCAGGAATTGGCATTTCGCCATATGGGGATCTAGGAATATTTTTTCCTTGTTGTTTAAATATCTTTCTCTGACGCTGAAGCTTAGGCTTCCTTGAAATAATAGGATTTAGGAATTTAATTTCAGCAAACAAAACACCTTGAGGTTCCAGTTCTAGAGCCATCCCATGCCTGATGTCATCAATGAACTCTTCTAATCTCATGAACTTTACAGCACAAAGCCCACGCCAATCCTTCCAATGAATACCTATCTCAAGCTCTCTAGATTTGTCCAACTTGATAGTAAATCTGGAAAAATAATAATGACTGTTTTCATAAACTGAAATTTACAAAAATTGGTAAAAAAAGGTTTAGAAATAGTCTTATTCAAGAAATTAATTTCTGACAATTAAAACTATTGAGTTCTTGAAAAATCCTAATTACAATTACCATTCTTTAAATTTAATTTGTGGGTTTGTGAGAATGCAAATTTTTATTATCATCTTTTTTAACATAGATTAAGCATCATAAATAAACTTAGTTTGGCAATTGCCTTAGTCATAGTTCAACTATGTGAACAGGGCCTAATGATAAGATAACATGAGTAATCACAATATGTAAGGAATCATAAAGATTATAATTCAAGGAAACACACTAGGTTGATTAAACTGTGTTGATTTTCTTCTTACACTGCCGTAGTCATGTTAAATAAAACTACATGTAAAATAATACAAGTAATGTAAGATTGTGTTTCGAATTATTAAAGTAATTAGAAAAATCTCAATATCAGTATAGTCATAAAGTAACTTTGTTTAGTTGCATTTTAATTCATTGTTATCAGTGTATACCAACTTGAAGGGTTAATTGCATTTTGTGCAATAGTTTGGGTGACAAAATTATATACACAATTCAAAGAAAACTTGACAATTGTATAACTTTCATGCTTGCATAAGAAGTTACATACTACTTTGTATATTCTCAAACAGTCTGATATGGTTGTACACATAATTTTTCTTTTACTGTTATCTCATGTTAAAATGAGTCAAAAGGTTAAGTAAAACAAATAAAATATTGATTATTAATGTAAATTAGGGGATCTAGTTCGATATACCTCTGGTCCCAAGCTTGTTGGGAGCATGGTCGCCAGCTTGTTTGAGCCACACTATGATTGTCCAACTTTAGAACTGCCATGATCTCATTGCTTGTGTCTTCTTTTATGCTGTAAGTGTATTTTATAGAATTTCGTATTGTCACACCTTTCACAAAGGACTTCAAATCAGAGGGGCTAGCCAATGGATCTCTACGACTACGACCAGGAACATCTTCTAGTAGATCTTGACAACCCATGAGTCTCACTTCTAAGGTGCCTGTAACTTGAACACATGGGCTTATCATGGGTGCTGGTGACAAAAACTGGGCTCGGACACCACTACCTCCAGATAAACTGACATAGCCAGGGCTAGAGCCAGTGCTTCTCAGTTCATGACCAAGCTCTACAAATGCAGCACTTTCTGCAGGGAGCTCCTGGCGGCGCATGTCCAGTGATCGCCGAAGTAAATCCAGCTT
>DWMF01001687.1:0-11068 GCA_018244815.1 Parelbella polyzona | reverse complement strand
TCTCCCTCTCTCTCTCTCTCTCTCTCTCTCTCTCTCTCTCTCCCGCTCTCCCCCCCCTCTCTTTTTTTGTGTATCTTATAGCGCATTCAATTCAAAAGATATTCTAACAAAAGGTAAGAAGTGGAGGGGAAGGAAAATAAGAATATCATTAAACTCCCAGTAAAAACCATCAACACCTTTTTATTATGTGGTGTTAGTTATGGTTCCGCTGTCTCATCTGGTCTAAGGCGACCTTGGTTTCGCCTAGGACAGTCGACCACGCTGACCCAATGAGCGAACGCAACATTTACACCCCTTCAAAAAACGTAAAGTACAACTCCACACTGTGACAAGGATTTCGTGCGTTATATTCTTTCATCGTTGCAGCGAAAAAAAAAATATAAATATCCCCATAGGGTTAGCAAAGCCAGGGAGGGGTATACGCCAGATTGAGATATTTAGATCGCGGGAGTGGAAAGTAGAAATCTATACTGCAAGGCCGTCGCTGTCAAATAGACAGAAGTCAAAATGCTGATCGCGTCGAGTCTCAACGCTTCTGTGAACAATCCATTCAGTCTTAGCACTATGAATCACAATCGGTAACTAGCCCTAATACTATGAATCACAACTAGTAACCATCAATCAGCTATCACGAACAGTATTCACTAATATAACGCCACGCCTGCATGTCCCCGAAGGGGTCGGCAGAGGACTGTAATGCTCCCGCTTAACATATACACGTGCCATTGAATAGAGGGGTGAGCCAATTACCTAAATATTAACGGAAGCCACCGTCAATGGAACTAGCTTCAACGTGACACTTGACATCTATAACAAATGAGATGCAGAGAAAAAAAATATATCGCAAGACATTAATACGATCGCCGACAAATATAAAAGGCGATTTATAAACTCGTTTCTGTATAAATCAAAAGCTGTTATTAGACTGGTTTTGACGATAATAATATATTTCCGTAACATCACGCCTGTAATCCCGCATAGACCTCCCCGAACGGGCGCTATTCATCCGTGTTCTCGGCTTGTCGAATATTTAAATGAAATTAAAAAAAGTATCTAAATAACTACGAAAAAATAACCACGCACTCATACATAATATATCCATGTGTGCGTGTAGTGCATCTGTACTTGCGTGATTACACGCATAGGTGTGTGCGTACGTTCGTACGAACGTGAGTGAAGGCATGTCTGTGTGAGTCCGATGAATAGATCATACACGCGGAAAGTGCAGAAAAAAATGTCTTCAATTATAGACGGAAAAATAAAAAAACTAACTAGGTATTTTCGAAACAGAAAATTGAAAACGTATTCGTAAAAAGAAAAAATGAAGAGAAATCTGCGGCTCAATGTATCACACAATACAAAATCGAATTTTGATATTTTTAAACCGAGAACATAAATCGCAAGATAACTACAAAAAGCGCCAATGTTCTATAGGATTCATTTAATATTCCGGTTATAGTCGAAGCACCGCAGTTCTCGGTTTCTAGTTAAAACTAGCTAAGTAAAAATTGAATAATAATTAATATCACTACAAACGAAACGCTCAACTCAAAACTAAACATACAATAGTCATATATTTAAATACATTAACAAACACAAGGACAATCCGCTCCTCAATTCCACCCGCAACAGAACTTTCGGCACTAGAATATTCGAGAAGTTTCGATAATCAGGTGCGGCGTTCCCTTTCGTTTTGACACCCCTGCTGTCGACACGCGTCGGCGCGACCGAGCGCGCAACACATCGCCGTCCCGCTCACAACAGCTGTTCGCTGTCAACGCGCACGCGACCGTATGTATTGGTGGTTATCACAAACAAGTGGTACAATGTATGAAAGAGTTCTGCGGTACGTTTTGATGAACTTTGACGAAAAAAAAATATAATAACATACAATAACATGTAAATACAATATCGACAAACACGTGTGCAATTGTTAGTGGCGTTTTTACGTGTGACAATTTTCTGAACGATACTTTCATTTGGCCCTATATATACAGTGACAGTGGTGTCAGGTGCAAAGTCAATATTCGATCCTGGGTTGGATTTGTATTGGAACAGTATCCACCAACCATTCTACGCTGGTCTTGATTTAAATATTTGTGTGTGTGTGTAATCATAATTTGCATGACACAGGGTATCCTAGTGTGAGTGTTACGAATATAGGTGTTCAATACAGTAACAACCAAATAAGTTTCATCCCTTATCTTTCTTTATTTCTCCTCTCATCCTGTTTATCGTTCCAATATTAGAATACAGGTTTCATGTCGAAGTGAGAGGATTAAGTATTATTACTATAAAAAGGAAATTGATTTTAATGTTATTTATAACTTACCAAATCATATGTTTCAGCTATCTTAAAGTGTTTTCTCTTGTAAATCATATCATGTTCTAGTATTTATAAGTGATTATAACATGATATTTCTAACTATTAAATATGTGTCTAACTATCAGTGATAATTTATTTAAATTAAATTGAACTAAATAAATATTACATTCTAAAACACTTTAAAAGTTAATTCATTCAATGAATGAATCAACCCAAAAACTTGTGCATTATGATTACAAATCGAGTATTTTAATGCAAATGTAATTACAACGGATATTTTTTAAAGCTCATAAAAGAAAAATAATCACAATATTGTATAGTGTGTTAGTGTGAGATAATGGCAAGCCAGAACTTAAAACACTTATTATTGACAAGCCATACCAGGTCCCGTAATGGGTAGGCTGGGAGCACAGTATTCCAAACATCTCTATCCAGACCTGATATGCATCTTGTACATTAATCAATCATATTATACACACACACACACATATATACACACACATATACACACACCCAAACACACTGGTTTCGAAGAACGCAAAGATACTGCAAATGCATTATAAAATTATTGCTTGAATCACTGTGTACACTATCAACTATTCTATTTAATATAATTAATTATTTATACAGATAACTTTAAATGTTACATAATATGATGATCCCCTTAAAGATGATTAGGTCTAGGCAGCCCCTACAATCCATATTCACCTATAATCAACTACACAATATGTGTGTTCCAATACACAGAAGTTTATAAATATATTCTTTACATATCACTAGTGATCTATGTGCATATACGCTTAAAACACCTATCTCAGCACGAATTGGAAATCTTTAAAGCTAACATGTGTGTATGAAGAGACAAATGGAGAATGAAGCAAGTGTATGAGAATTCTAATATAGAGATTTGATTTGGCATTCTATGCCTGCCTAGCCTGTTTAGTACTAGGTATAATGTCTAAATAATAATATAACACCCATCAAACTAGAAAACAATCCTGAATAAAGAGCTACATAAAATTAGTGTGGTCTAAGCTCAGCTCCAATCTAATACATTGGAGGGGTGATTCTAGAACCTTCTAACCAGATTACAATGTTCAGTAGACATTTTGTTATATCAACGCTTGAATAGTAATTAAAAATGTAAAAAAAAACGTAACATCATGCCGGTACTCTCCGAAGGGATAGGCAGAGGAGTGCAGTACAGTCCCACATTTCACTGGTCTCATTTAAGCCCCATGGAATAGATGGTGAATAAATAGTGTTTTGATGTGTTTTATTTAAATATTGTTAATTAATATATGCAAATATACATAACATTAACTATTATTATTATCAATTATTATTATTAATTATCAACATGATGGAAAGATCTTTCAATTAAACGAATATAGGACATTTAACAGAGGACTTCTACACAGTTTAACTTTTCTTTGTCCACTGAGCTATCATACAATTTCTCATACAATTAAGTTTCTTTGCCAGTTCAACTTCAATGATGCCTCCAAGATGGACAACATGATACTAGTTAACAAGACAAAATTCGAAAAATATATATGTATACTTTTTTACATACATACAGATGTAATGTAGGCATCATTGTGAATTATAACGAAGCTAAGAAATCATAGAAGATACATAGAAGATTATACATGTTGAAATATGTAGGAATATTGAGCCTCGTGCAATTTTCTACAGTCAAGCAATTATTATTAATGCACTTGAGAAGTATAAAATCATTTAAACCAAACTATAAATAATAGATTATGGCAATAGGCTCACCACCTATTCAATGGGACTTAAACATAACTGGTGAAACATGGGAATGTACTACACTCCTCTGCCTACCCCTCTAGGGACTACAGGCTGAGTGTTACGCTTCTAATTAAGATGTTATTACTATATAAGAAAACATATTGACAACTACAAATCAATTGATACAAATTGATACTTATCAAGACATGTATACACACATTCTAGATCAATATGAATCTTACAATAGATTTCTTCAACAATGATTTGTCATGGCAACAGGATCACTGTCTATTCAATGTGACTTATAACATTACTGGTGAAAAGTGGGAGTACTATGCTCCTCTGCCTACCCCCATACAGGTGTGTTGCTATGTGCAATGTTATTATTTATCGTCGCAATGCCATCCAAATGTTTGACTCATGCAACATAGATAAGAGTTAAAGAAAATATATCTATATAAAGTGATAGAACTGTTATATATGAGCATGACTATTTTTTTTTTATTAGTTACAGAATGCACTCGTAACTTACTATTGTGATAATTATTTTTTTATAAATTAAAAGCTATCCATTTTATTTTTGACCAGTACAACAGAGGAAGCGACAAACATAAATATTAGAATTAATAGAGAGATTTATTTAAGGTATCACCTTCCATGCAGTGATGAATGAAAATGTGAGAGCTGTATGAACTGTGTTGATTCATGAAATAAACAAATGAATATATGAAAGAAAAATAAAACAAAAGGAAATCAATATTGTGCAATGAAATGTACATTCATCTAAATGAATATTGCTAAATCAATTATAGAGGCTTACTAATTGGAAACTTGCATATATTCTAATTAAATGAGACAAAACATATATTTCACTATCTTTATATACAGGTGTGTTCTCTTTTTGTCTCGGTCCCACTCTGCACAGAAACTGAACTATAGGACACAATTGTATGTGCAGTTAGATTTGCCTAAACACTCAGTAGCACTTTATTTGACAGTAGCTAAATATTTTATACTTGTCCTAAATAAATATGTTATAATTATTCCATAAAATTGAAGCTAGATTATCAAAGACAGGGAAATTGAATGCTTAAGTAATATATACAGGTGGTGTTATTTAAAAAAAAATTGAAGACCTGGTGTAAGAATATAACAAATGAGAAACACAGCTCATAGAAATGCAAATTAATATGCTGTTATTTATATGTGTTGGATATGTTGAAAATTAAAAGGAAAAAAAAAAAAAATTTTCATATAAATGTATAATGACCTCTTCTTCCTCATCATCAGTCTATCTCAGTCCACTGCTGGACATAGGCCTCCCCCAATGAGCGCCATCACATACAATCAAACACACCTCTCAGTATCTACTAAATAAAATATTTGCCAAGTTTCCTTTAGTGCCTTGATAAATAGAAATTACTTAAATACACCATTTAAAAATGTAATTGTGCATGTCAAATGTATGATGTGTATGTATTTGTAAAAATATAGATTTCTGTATGTTGGTAACAGATAAACAAAAAAATTTCAGCTATCCCAATGTTCCTATCCAAATGTATATATCCCAACTAGAGCCCTTACAATTGATTAACTATTAATTATTTTATTAAAAAGGGGTCATTATAATATATATATATATATATATATATATATACACCTTGACAATATTCTAATAATGTCTAATTTCATTCAGTGAAGTAAATTTAATTGAGCAATGAACAGGTTATGGCAAGCATGAAAAATTTACGAAACACTAATTAAAATTGATAATCAAAAATATTCTAAATAAATACAAGCAACAAGTGAAATTTGCTTAATATTTCTAATCATAATAATTGTTATACGCTCTTTATTTGATAATAAATAATAATTACTGTTATCCACCAACTTATAATTCAATTATAGATTAAAAATGAAGTTAATTGCTCATGATTTTCCTTCATATTGCCACATAATCAAAGTTAGTCGCTTCTAAGAAGTGTGGAGAGGCTTTTTGAGAGCGCTGCAATTCATTTCAACAGCCCTAACCTAACTTTATTTACGTATTGACAGCTCCCGACTACACTATTGACAAATAGCACGCACGCCAATAAGAAGGGCAAAAATGGCCAACTCTTGTGTTAAATGGCATTCGAATTTTCGGTTCTGATAACCGCGTAAGGTGTCTCGACGTACGGTGCGCACAACGTTAGCCGTAACGACGGCAAGGTCGGTCAAAACATTGTCGCGTGTTACACAATCTTTTTCGCTCCAAAGTTTTGTGTTTTCAGAGTTAATGGGCATGTATACGGAGTTATGTGGCCGACCGCCGCGCGGGGCACGTCCGCGGCCGCCGGCCGACCTGCTGTCGACCACCAACGAGTCCATTGAACACCGCGATTAAACACAATACGAAAAGTAAATAAACTAAAAAAAAACTGCTTACCTATCATACAATGTCACATTCCGCTCAATAGGACACAAGCTCTACTGTCTCGTGTTCCAAATCATCCTGGAAAATCAAACGCAACATTACAGTCCGGCTCGGACGCAAGGCAATATCAGTCCTATGGTCACTCGCTCACTACTCCAAAAACATATGATACGCCACTATTGTCCCGCCCCAGGTCCGCCTGGGGCACTGTCTGACACTTATTTTCGATTATTCACATCCGATCACTAGGCTAGAAATATGCGATTTTCCACACGAATCAAATCCACTGATTTATGTTCCAGTGACGCAAAGCTCATATATCGTGAAGAGCAGCAGCCATTTTGAAATGTACGGGGAGTGCAGTCACGGCATGGAACATTCGTAAATTACGGTCGTTCCCGGCTCTCGCAACACTATTTCCTTAGCTGGTTGCTACATAAACTTTACACATGATCCATTTTCACACTTTAGGTCACAAAACTTCACTCCATTTTCTTATTGAAACTATCCAAAACAACCTAAGCGACATCCGATAATTCCAGCTTACCCCATTTGCATGACACACATAGAATTGAAAAAAAAGCACTCAAAACACATAAAAACGTACATAAAACGTGTCGCGTCAGATCATAAGAAGTTAAAGCATCGCATCAATATATCAGTCCAGTAGAAAAATCGCTAAAAAGATTGGTATATATTTTACAAATAGTTATTCGGTACGAACAATAACAACGGACGCCATTTGCAATTTTCAACTTGACATGCGCATTGACTCGAAGTAGACAAACATACGTGACATATGTTTTGAACGGAGTTCGAATTGAGTAAAGTACTATACAGGAAAATCTTGATTAAATTGATTTTAATGTTTATCTTGCAATAAAAAAAGTTAAGGAATGATATCGATATAAACGATAATAATATAAGGGGATAAAAAAATCATTATTTCGTTCATCATGATTTACAAATGCTGCAGTACAAAGTTACAAAATCTAACTTTCATGCTCCACTGAAGGCTTTCTCTGATTGGTCCACAATGTAATCTCCATGTTTTTGTATTAACATACGCGTTTTGTATTGGCTGCCGCCATGAAACGTGAGGACACGAATCACTTCCTGTTATAAATGTATGTATGTAATATAAAAATAGATAAATAGTCAATTTAGCCAAGAAATAAATATTGGAAAATAACTTGTTAAACAAGAAATAATTTGTCTTTAAGAGGTTCAAATAGTATTGGAAGTTTAATTTTGGTGTTAAATATTTGAAAGCTTACCAAAGAATTTATAAATGTAGCCTAGGCCCATACACTAATAATATCCTGAGCTTATAATTCTTACAAACAAAATTATATTAATGCTCCCTTTTATTTTGGACTAATAGGTGATTTCGAATATTAAGACCCTAGTAGCTCTAGATATCAACAAAATAATAATGGAATATACATTTTAACTTACAATGGCCTGGATATTTAAATATAAATAGATAGTACCTTAGATTTCGAATCAAATCATAAGTTTTTTAGTTTGTTCTTTACAAAATATTTTTCATTAAAATAAACTTAATAAAGAAGACAAAAGTAATGTATTTCAAGTAATGTTTTAATTACTTAATCATGTGTTGATTATCTTTTAAAGCTTGACTAGGTACTGATTGGAACAGTCCTTTTCTGGCCATTTCATCGGCCCAGTCTTCAAATTCTCCTCGCCTGTAAGAAAAATTGTTTATAGCGGGATTTGAATACATCGATACTGATAAGATCGAAGACCAAGATAATCGTTTTATGACCATTCTTGGAGCATCGTGATGTATAGTTTCTCAATTTGTTTTTGATTCGATGAGACAATGACATTATATAGGTATTAATTCGTTATCAGTATCTCTCAATATTTCTCAAGCTACGATTTTTATAAAACGACATCATAGATCAATAACGATTGTAACGTTTATCTTTGGAATGTAAGCTTGAAATTGAATTACCACTCATTTGATTTATCTTGTAAATTAATTAATTACATATTCTAAAATTCGTTTTTATCTCTACGATTTTTCTCACATATAGGATTTTAAACGGCTATTATGAAAAATAGAAAGTAACAAATCATACTAAAAAGCATTGCATAAAAATTGTTTATGCCTGTAGGTATCAAACATGACATTCTAATACATTAAAATTGGGTAATTTCCGTGTATGGCAATAAGCTCACTCCTTATTCCATAGGTCGTCTGAAATAATTAATAAAATGTGAGAGAGTCCCATATCTTTTGCCTACTTTTTCAGAAAATAGAGGCGTGATTTTATTATAAGCAAAATGTGCAAATAAGTTTAGTTTATAATATATCTAGTACGGAATAGAATGTTTAAAACTGATGAGGTGGATATCGATATCCATAATCGATTATAGTGTTCGATTATTAGACAAGACACCGATACGTGAATACGGCTTGCCTTGCACTGCATTTATTATTTCTTCTACTGTCATTAAAAAAATTCTAGCGAAAGTTGACTCTAACAAAGCCGATGGAAAACCGCATACACTGGCAAAGTTGATAGGAAAATATACAGATTTTAGTACTCCTTGCCAACTAGGTACGTAATCTAGGCTAAATCACATTCATTCGATGCACTATAAAAGATATGTTCTACTAGATAAATAACTGCTTGTCTTGTAAACAAAGCGTTTAAATTTAGAATTTATGTAAATTCAATTTGACGGTATTGTGAACAAATGTTGCCTAGTTTTCAATGTACATGTTCGTTGCTTGTGTTGATATACATTGATATAATTGAATAATTTGATTCAATATTCTATTTTATATATGTCTGATAGGTTTTATGATTTAGCGAGTGTCGTACTAAATAGGTTTCGACATGACTGCGTCTTTTTTACGAGTCTACCTAGACTTGTACAAATTCTCTGCAGTTTGAGTCAAACTGTTTCTCACAAATTATATTTTAATATCATTTTACTACTGTTATCGCAGGCTCAGTTGTCATCGTCCTTCAATTCGATTTTTTCGTAATTTTACTCAATTGTTGAAACTCATCTAAGGTACATAGAATAGTCTGTGAATATACAACCTAATTCTACCAGTGTATGAAGCAATGGACTGTTGTATTTTATATTGAAAGAGGTCCTGGATTTAATTCCCTGGACAGACAAAGTATTCTTGGGTTTTTCCATCCTGAAATTCCCAGTTGATAGTTCTGGATGTGTTCGTGATGCATGCCAAAATATGCTTGCCAATATGCATGCAACATAATTAGTCAAAGTCATAATATATTTATTGTGGACAACAGGGCAAATTCAGACGATAATCAATTCGTTGAGTTGTTAAAGTCCTACCATATATAGGCGTACAATATTTAACATAACTTCATGCCTACAGTCCCTGAAGGGGTACGCAGATAATTGTAGTAAACTCTCACATTTCACCCAGGAATAGGTTGTGAGCCTATTGCCATATACCAGGCACAGACTAGACAGTCACTACTAGAAATTCTAAATCGGACAATTCTTATGGTACTCAACCCAAGATTTGAACCCAGGACCTCCCAATCGGCCGTCATGCTTGCAACCATTTGACCAAGAAGGCAGTCCATACAATATTCCTAATCAAAATCAATCTAAAGCATATTATATAAGTAGAGCTTAAATACATAAATTAGAGAAAAGTAGTACACTACTACACTCTTGTACCTAACCCAATGGAGAAATACAGGTGTAATAATATTTTGTATTCTAAATGACTATGATATATATTTATTAATCGTTTTCTATACTTTAATAAAATCATATATTTTGATTTTAGAGGCTACAGATTTCATACCGTTGATCTCTTTAGGAATTTAAAACCTATAGTGTTATAAGTTTTTATAATCTTAACTTAAAATAGCAGTAAGAGAAAGAATAAACTTTGTAAATGTAAATGGGTTTTTGTAAGCATAAATTATTTAAATAATATTCTTTCCAACCATTTTGTCATTCCCTTCTTGCCTCATCGTTTGGTCTTGTCTCAAAAGAGGGTTGTTTGTTAAAAAAAAACTATAACAATTGTTATTTAGTTTAATTTTAGTACTTGTGATGTGACTTACGCATAGTACTCCCTGTACTTATTCCTTCTCGGCACCCCAATGAAGAAGTACACACAACTGCCAGCGATGGCACTCAAGGCTAATGCGGTAAAAATGTTCCTTTTAGTTTGGGCCCAGTGCAGCCCTTTCATTATAGGTTTGTTTCGGCAGGGCGGTGGTGGCGGTGGTGGGGGGCACACTTGGGGACATGGGGTTGGAGGTCCTGGGCAGCTCATCCTAGCGAATATAACATTTCATCATTAGAAGGAAACTTTTGTGTCTTCCTGTTTGTGCTTGATACTTTTAAATGTACTTTTGCCCTGGTGATTATGGAAGATGGGAACTGCCTATATGAGTCTACTATGATCTATTAAAAAAAAAGAAATTGTTGTTTTACAAAATAATAATGTATCATAAACTGGAGTGGAGACCGCGACTTGGCAAACGTAGCGTAGGACGCCCTCCAGCTAGGTGGAGTGACGATATACGCAAAGT
>DWMF01001686.1:0-11068 GCA_018244815.1 Parelbella polyzona | reverse complement strand
TAATAAGCTTACTACACAATGTACCATGTTAAACTTGTTTTTATTAGTAGCAACATAGTTGTGACCGATGTTTGGTAAACTATTCATTTTCAAAAATACTTACAGACATACAAATTACATATGAATATATGTATATCATTGCCCCAACATAATATAGTATAAAATAAATAAAGCAATTCTTTTACAACCAATGCCTATGTGAAGACAGCCTTCCATGACTGTTCTGATTGTACTGAAATACCTACTCATGTATGTATATAATTATGTACTATGTAGGCGGTGAGTAAATTCTACTATTGCGACGGTCTAACACGTCATGACTAAAATAAAACAGTGCAATGTACAAGGGTCCTCAGTCACATTATCTCAAGCCGGGGATCTATTTATAAAGGGCGCCATTAATAGATGATAACAGTTAAAAGTACAGACCTTAATTGTGGCACATCCGTGTCATAATATAGTCGTGTCTACGTATGTATATCCCAATCGCATGTTAACGTAAACATAACTTCAGAATCAAGAGACAATCGACGAGACAAACCCTCTTAGTATAAACAAGTGCTTGAATAAAAAATATATAATCACAATGCGAAGCAAAGCGTGATAGGCGGCACGTAATAACGGAATACCACGAAGAAAGATCCTCCGCGTGCAAAGAACATATTGCCGTAATACAGGTTACGTTTACAGCTTTTCCAATGGATTTATGAGAATGGAAGATGAAGCTAGTTCTATTATTGTTTTAATCTCTTCGTTATTATTACAATAATTGAAATTATTGTATTGATATTACTATTGTTTTTTTTTGTTATTATTTGTATTCAAAATTATAAAACATAGCCATCAACCACTACACCACAGGACAATCGAGTGTGATTGTCCTGGATAAAAATAAGCGGGAGTAATGTTTAAAAGAAACCATTTGTCGTGCGCTGTAATATTAAGACTATTTTTGTTTTCAATGTTTCGAAAAAATTATCTACAAGCTCCACGATTTGCAACTAGTCGTTGATGCTAGTTACATTAACCTTATTTGATAACAATACTCTTCCTTCAAGTAATGTTCTACTGTGTTATGTTGCAGAGCTTCACTGGTGTGCGTATGCCGAAGTATATTCACTACAGAATACATATGAACAAGAAATTCCAAATAAATACGGTGGATCCCGGACAAAACATAAGTCCCCATGAGAATTATGGTTAGTGCTGTCATGTATACATTAGGGCTCATACACACAGCGAAGCGAATTCTCAAGGTTTTTACACGCGAGAATTTCAGTTTGATTTGATTATTTATCAGTGGGCGTAGAAGGGTTTTAATGTACCCAAGCCAACCTTATGTGCTCGTGGTAGCCTCTTCTATACAAAAAAGGGGTTCGGACGAGTGTCTTGGTCTGATATCAGAAATTTCAACATATCGCAGTTTTGAATTAATATAGGCCTGAAGGCATGCTTATTATTAATAATACCGCTGCATGAACACCATTGCATGCTTTATAATAGAATCACATACATGTGTAGGTATAACACGCACGTCAATGAAGTCCTTCGTTCGTCTTATACCATAAAATTTTAAACAGGAATGGTTAAACAGTACATGTCATTACACGTACACCGATTATATACATATGTAGGTATATCTAAAACAATAATATGGTAGTTAACATTTTAATATAAATATCACGTTGTACGCAGGGAACGGATAGCACATGAAAAAAAAAATTACAAAAGAGTTAATGAACTAGTTCATAACGACAATGGCTTTTTAAACTGTATATTAAAAATTAAGACGACAAAACATTACAATTTTTATATAAAAACATAGTGATACAATTTATTTACATACTGTCTATTTTGTTCTGTGCCATATATGTACACGCCTATTTTGTATTGTGCCATATATACATACATATACATGTGTCTGTATGTATCATTTATATAATTGCCATAATTTTACAGGTAGGACTTATTACGAATTTATGCGTCTCCAGTGGGCGATAGACAGCAGCTACATCAAGATAGCTTCCGGGAAGGACTTAAATCGGGTAATTAATTTTAACCTTTCCGTGTACTATTGAGACCGTAATGAGCATTTGGTTAACTAGCGTATTCGTGTAGTGGTTAGTTGCCCTGACTGTTAGGACACTGTTATAGTTTTGATTCAGCCCCAATTTTTCTATATTTTCTATTTATGTGATGAGTACACTCCCATGTTTCACCAGTTAAGTTTTAAGTCCGATGGAATAGGTGGTGAGCCTATTGCCATACACCGGGCACAATTCCAGACTCCGAGTCACTAATAGAAATTCTAAATTTAAAAATCTAATAGCACCCGTCCCGGATTTGAACCCAGGACCTACCGATCGTCAGTCGCGCTTCTGACCACTCGACGAATCACCTAGTATATCAGCAGCATGCACGGCAGTGTTATCTTGTGTTCCTTGTTGAATAAATCCAAATATTAATCATTTTTTCCATTCGGCTCATCCCATTCGGACTATAAATCACCGCTTTTAGTTTTACTAAATCGTCTAAGGTTTGGATCCGTCTATTGTGTGGGGAACAGAATGCCTTGACCCATTTGTGCGAATCGTTGCGGCGCGTATTACCGTCACTGCGAGGACCGATAATAGGCTAATAGTCTCATTGACAAGAGACTTGGAAGCCAAGAAATTAAGGCTAAATATATTGTAACTTGCCCGTCACAATTAAGATTTAACAAATACTCAATATACTAAATGATATCACAGATATCTCTTAGAAATAAAATTGTAACGTAACTTGATATACATTACTTGATATTTGTTTTTTTCTATTTATTATTAAAGTGTTATCAAGTCGGCAAAAAAATGTTTAAGAGGCGGGCGCCCGTATTTTCACACAAAATCCCTAAAGTGTGCGACTGACTTTCTAAGCCATTAGACTTGCTTTGCCTATAGTAACCAAGTCGTCGTTATATTATGTAATAAAACACTTCACCCAAATTGTCGGCGATTCAATGGATGGATATAAGTTGTATTTGGTTTAACTTATATTGCTTTTCAAACAGAATTCGACAACTTGCGAAATTAATATTAGTGCATTGAACATTAAATTTTGAATATTGAACTTTAAAGTACTACATTAACTTAAAAGGCAATACAAGTGATGTTACCATTAAATATTATTAGCGAATATAATATTATCATAATTGTTTTACGCATTTTTTAACCAACCGTTAACTGAGGCTTCGTTCGTTTATAAACATAAATAATATTCATTCATCTTTCATCCCTTATTTCACCCTTTTAGAGGTTGATGTAGAGTGTTTTATGTAACTAGTGTCCTTCCCAGGGGTTCCAGTTATCTCTGTAGGAAAATTTTTGCGAAATTCGTTTCAGCGATTTTGACGTGAAAAGGTAATGGATAAAGTTTCATCCATATTTGTAATATTAATGTTCGATATGTGTAATTTAATGGACATTTTTCTTTACGTCAAATATGTAACAAAATATTATCTTTTGTTGCCTGTAATCCGATCGTATATTTTAGGGCATGGTTAAACTGGCATTTTATAGTCCCTCTTGTCAAATTTGAAGGCAGTGGTCAAATTAACACAGTTTTTATAAATTTTTCGTCTAAACGACCGTTCTACAATATATGGTTAAGCACTTTTTTGTATTCACCTTTGAAACCACTTATTTTCTTGTCCGTAAAGTCTTAAAATACTATCTTGTCGCTAACGTAAATGATATCGTTAAATATCTGTGAAATTATGCTACAAATTTTAATTAATTGCAAAAGAAAATTAATAAGCCAATTTTTACCCAAGCCAGCGCAGCGCAACAAGCATAATTATCACGGTTACTATATTAATAATAATCTGTTACATGAAATTTACCTTTTTAGCCGCTTCGCTCTCCCGCCACTTGATAGTAGCTAAGCAATACTGCCCTTCCAAGGACACGCCCTCACCAGATTCCTTAATCCCCACGCACTCGTCGAAGTTGCCCAGGTGGTACGAAGAACCAAAGAGGAGCCCTTGGGGCGACTTCGCTGAAGCGTCGAACACTAAAACAAAGCAATTATTACATTAGCAGAAGGCATCATGTGTAAAATATACCTAACGTTGCAAAAATGATACATTTGTATAAAAAAATAAACTACACCATCATCATCATTCATCATCATTATCAGTCTACTCCCGTCCACTGCTGGACATAGACCTGAGTTCTAAGCCACTGAGCTCGATCTTCAGTTCTTCGCATCCAACCACTGCCAGCCACTATGCGTATATCGTCACTCCACCTAGCTGGAGGGAGTCCTATGCTACGTTTGCCAAGTCGCGGTCTCCAGCGGCTATCGGTACTTAACTACATATAATATTTATTTTTTATAAAAAAGTATAGGTAAGATGTTATGACATCCAATAATTTTGTACCGCCTGTAAATTAATATCAATATTATTTAATTATTAATAACAACCGAAAACTAATGAATTTCCTAACTTTCTAATCGACTAAATTTAATCGATTTTCTAAAATATCTGCCCTTGTTTATTGTAGTATAATTGAGAACTATGTGATAAAAACAAGAAACATACGTTTTACATAAAATTTTTAAATAAAATCTTGCGAGAGATGTCTCATTTTTACACGCTTTATTACCGATGACACTGAACATTGTCAACACGGGCCTATTGTGTGTTAACTTTGATATTCAGCTTTTGAAAAAAATTTCGATGTGATTCTAAACAAAATGAAATGAAGATAAAAAAAGAATATTTAGAGACTGGGTATCTACGCGTATATATTATCTATTATATCTCTGGTATAATCTAATATATCTCTAGTATCAAAGATCGCAAATTAAATTATATTTTTTACCAATATTCCTATTAGGTTTGGAAAAATATTTCTTTGTTTGACATAAAAGAAATAGAAAAAAAGAGTAAACTTTGAAGGGATTGAATTTGAATCCATTGCAATTTAATGTACAAACATGATCGTGACGTAAATTCTCTTAACATAGTTATGTATATTTAGATGTAGTCGCAAGTAGGTAAGTGTTCTTTAAAACCTACGTGATTGAAAATAAAATACTTATCGCATTTACATTTAATTTCGGTAAAATAGTTAAATAGTAAACAATATAAATATACATCGTTTGAAAAAATGAAAATATAGTATAGTATATTATTTTTTACCTAAATTTGAATAAAAGAAACAAAATATCAACGACGACTGTCTAAAACATTCATACATAAAAAAGCTTTTAAAAGCTATTTTTTTCCCACAAGGGAAACCAAGAGATGAGCAATGCATATAAAAATATTGTCACTGAGCCATTCAAGTACCTAAATAAATAACGAAAATATTTAAAAATGATTTATGCAAATACGTTAATCCTCTGTCGCTCATTAAGTTGAGACAAACAGCCATGTAAAGATCATTGCCAGTCGGTGATTAATTGTTGCTTTGATCGGTAATGAGGCTCTATTTGAGATGTAACGAGAAATTTCAAATAGTTTTTTTGTTACTTGCATTTACACGTGATATAACATTAAATATATCCGCATTCCGGATACAAAATGTAACCTCCATATTATAGGTATCCGACCGAAACCGTCGTAAATATAAACAGCTGATAAAATTTATCATTCCGATTCGTATCTGCCTATTCAAATAGATTTTGATTCGGTAACAATCGCTGTCGTAAAATTAGACATTAATGGATTCACATTATCGATGGACAGTCCACTCAATTGAACGGAATATAGTTTGATTTATAGGGCTGCGAACGAAATTTCGCCTATTACTGTAATAACTTACAGAATGGACGAAGTTACTTATCGTGTCATTACTTCTAAAACCCCAAAGTGTCATCTCTAATTTTGTACGATAAGTGTTAGATGACACAAGATATTTACTGCATTGTAAATAATTGATTACTTAACATTCCGTCCATTCGTTGTATACTGTAGTGCAGTAATCACTGTTGAAAATCGATCGAAATAATGAATAGATTGATAAAGTTAGTGGCTAAACGTTGGTCGAAAAAAAGAATAGAACGGGAAAGTTAGTTCCTCAAAATTGATCGAAAAAAGGAACACAATGGAAAAGTTTGTGCCTAAAAACGAATCTCTCAGTGTTCATCGTCGTATATCTGGTGGCCGGCCGTCCGTTCGAAGGTCAATGGGGCAAACGGAATGAAGAGAATGCTTACATCGTCCGCGCATCAATGTCAGTAGGAAACCATTACGGCTGCGGCGGACTTTTCCGCAATTGTAGCTCGTAACGATTTATACCTTTGTTTTATGACAAAGAAGCAAATTGATGAATTTTGTGAAGTAGACATTCAGAACTTTGTAACGGTGAATTCTCTGCATTAGGCATAATTAAGTTATGAAAAAAAACGAATAAACGCACAGTATTTGAGGTTAGTAAATCAAAAGGACTATATTCGGCTAACGTGTAAATACATTTGCGTTTTCAATTTGTTTTTTTGGTCCAATAATTACTAATTCTGACTGCTAAGGCGATTTTTGTGTTGCATCTTAATGTAATGAAATGGCTTTATAAATTATATATATGTATATGTATACAATTACACATGTGTGTTGACAACTACCTGGTTATCACAGCGCAGGCTCCACCGACAGTGAGCTCAGGTAGTCGTGAGTGGAGATATCTCAATGCAACTAAATTAATTGAAAAGCAATCAATAATGTTTATCATTAATTAATTAATTCAATTGCATTTGTATAGCACTCGTGATCAACATCAAACCAATTTCTCGAAAAGCTAATACATATCGTAAGGTAAAACAAGTTTAATAAATACAAGTTAATGCCTTCTCTAGTAAATTAACCGGTTAACTGTCTGCTTCGTCGAATGTAAGTAAAAAGGAGAGTTATCCATTTTTTTATCATTAAAAATTAGTCTTATAATTTGATCGATTTGAATTTTTTTTATGAACCAGATTTCCCTATTCCTAACTACCTTACTCATGCGGTGGTTCAAGTAAACACAAGCTCAGAAAATTATTTTTATACTTATGTTTTTATACATATACCAATATCGTATTCGTTTCGCTTCAACATTGCGTTAATTTAGCCTGTAGCGTCAAGGTAATAGAGGCTGAACGGAATGTGTCTGGATTACTCTAGATAATAGAGCGTAAACGAGCGGTTTTAGATACAAGAACATCTTCGATTTCTATAACAATTTGTACAATCATCTTCTATTTATTAATGTCGATAAATTAAACATTATCAACATGATAATCGATGCAATCATCAACATATTTTTTAGCGTACTAAACACCTATGCCGCTTATACGGTTTCTCATAAACAAAAGTGCTCAAGCTCCTCCTAAGGGTAGTGGAATAGAAATGAGGTTTAAGTTAAAATAGACGCTGATAAATTGCAATATTTGCTGACTCTGACGTACAAATGACTCGTACATTTCATCTCGATACCTAACGACTCATGTATTTCAAGCATCGAGCTGTTTATTCCAATGATCTGTGATGCATTTGAATAAATATCGAATGACTCATTTGATTTATTAAGACAAAACAAAGGCAAAACGCGTCGATAATGGAATACCAATAAAGTTACCTTTGTACATATACATATGTGATTAGGTTAAAGCCATAGTATGAATGAGGATATACAAATCATTAGGCGTTATTATGAAACAATATTACCCCCTCCATTTGATTGGCATGTGTTATGATAAAGATGATAGATGTAACAAGGTCTCATCATTATAGCGACTGTTTAATTAGCTTGAATACAATTTTCAAATGTCTACTTTCCTTCAGCATTTTTGAGAGCGTACATATTTATTATGTGGAGAAAGTGACGAGGAAGTAAGGCAAAAGTGACCGCTGGAGCCCATGGAGGTCTACAACCTACTTCTACTTCGAATAAAACTGTAGAAATGGGACAATTCATCTCAATTAGACTAATCAGTATGATAGCAATACAGCACCAAGTGTTACTAAATAAAGTGAGTCCTCCATGGAAGATTCCTATGTCCAGCAATGGACTCAGACAGACCCATGGTGACAATAACGATAACTAAATAACAATCCAGAATATCTCCTTACATGCATAAAACCAGGCTTGTATTTTTTCCTCCTCAAACATTTTCTTTCTAAAGTAAAATCGGCTTTGCGACATGAAAAGCGAAATATTCATTTTTACGCTAAAGATTTGGACGTGCTCAATTTGATGTTTCTGGTGAAACTGTGTCACGCAAAAATCCCTTTGTTCCGTCGGCTGCCGGCTTCAATTAGCGATGGAACTGTATAAGTCCTGCGCGGATGAATCTCGCACTGAAATGACAATTCGGTCTTTGTCTGGCATCGCTACCAACCATTATGTTTGAACGATGTGCTCACTACAACCGTGAAACACTTTTGTACTTTAGCAAAAATTTTGTACTTAATCCATTAATACACGAGTAAGTGCATTTTAAATAGAACATCTTTGAGCATGTCTCGATATTTTTTCCCTAACATTCCTAAAATGTTTCCTTAGGAATGACGGATGTCATATCCGGTTAAATATGGTTATAAAATGTTGTATCACTTCAGTTAACCAATGGTTTCGTTACATATCTAGTAAAGATGTATGCTGGATAATTAAAGGTAATTTGTTACGAGTAAATCAAAGAATGTAAGATCTTTTTGGGGCACGAATTCAAACCAGGGCGTTCACTACAATGTATCCTTGCTATAGTATAGAAGAAAAAACTTATAATAATTTCTCATATAATTTCCAATATGGTCTCGTATTTTTTTTATACACGTATTACACGAAATTTGCACCTACCCAATTAATACTAAAAAATAACACCAAAAATTTTAATTTATTGACATTTTCAATGCTTCATCGCTCACAAATCGCACATCTGCGACCAGCCTCGATTACAACAGATACACACATATACAAATTTTTGTATTAAAAACATTGTTGTTTTGTTAGCACTTGTGTCTTATTACCAGTTAATAATAATAAAAGTAACAAGAAAAACGTAGGCTTTTAAACTCCGTCTCGTACCCCGTATCCGAGTCAGCGCGGAGTAAGAACACATCCCTCAACCCTATGCCGGGATACCAGGTGTCGTTAGAGGCGACTAAATCCGGTAATGGCAGATCACACGGCATGCTCACGGTTAAATATCCTGGCCGCCGATGGGCAGTAACATAGGCGACGTGAGAAGTCGTGCTCTGCAAGGCATATATCCAACACTGGATTTAAACACGCTGATGATTATAATGATTTACATATAAGACTACATATTTTAGAAGTTCTATTCAAATAGTCCTTTCCGGGGTAGGTTGCCGATACCGTGTGCATTTTGTTGTACTCATGATTGCTGCCTATTCATTTACCACTTACGACATATAATAGAGGCCTATCATCGGAACGACATTTAGTTTTTCCTTAAATGCAATCAAACGTAGGTCATTGGAACTCAAAACACGCGCGTAAAGCTGATGGAAATAATATATTTATTGAAACGATAATAAACAATAACATTTCGAGATCGGGTATCGCACCCGGAAACGTGTTCATGGCCGACTGGAATTTTTAATAGTGTGCGCCAGAAGATTTGTCAATAATAATAATAATTTATGATATAACAAACCAAACGGAATATTATTGCATCCTTGGCCGAGTTAAAGTTATGTAATTGTCTGTATTTTCCTCTCTACTATTAAAACTTCATTCACCCTTTTGCATTGAACTGCGTCGGGTATTTGAAAAACCAGTAATGCATTTTTAATTAGTCTTGCGAGTTTAACAAAGTCATATAAATGTTCGTGATCTCTCTTATCATCTTTTCGCCTAACCTACACAAGTACATATTAATATTTTCAATAGCAACTATACTGAAACGCCGAATATCAGCTATTAATAGCAATGTGTTTGCACACCCAAAATGTCCAGCTCCCCAAGCTGTGCAATTCTAAGCAATGTTACGTCAAAACATGCTTCATGTGCAGTAGGCAATATTCAAGTAAACTGACTGTGCAATCCATTTTATGCCCCGTTAAGCACTCATTCCACTATCAGCTAAGTCGCAAGCGGATTGAAAGCTAAAGAACGGGAATAGTTTAATGAATGAAAACGAATGAATAAAAATTGTGACAACATCAAATGTCGTTGAAAGTTCCTATTCAGTTCTCACATAAAGTTACTGGACATATGGTACTAAATTTTCAATAATATAATAAAATTCACTGATGATTTCTTAATTTCAGTTATTAATGTGAATTATTTGAAAATTGCACTTATTTTGAAAATTGCAATAATGTCTGCCGATCGCTATTTGGCTAGTGAGTTGCACTACGGTCTTAATCCTTTTCAAACTAACGGCTATACATGTCTAACAGTGAAACGACAAAAAGGTCGATGATGATTATGATGATGACGTAATATTTCTTTTATTTTTTTTTATAGTACAAGGAGAGTGGCGAGATCGCATCACGTACGAGCAACGTACCAATGTACGCTATATACAATAAACCGAATTCTTGCTAACGGTTGTAAATAGTTGCTAGTGTCATATGTAATGTTTATAAAACAAATATACGTCGCTAGATGAAGTGTTGTGTACACATAATAGTCTCATGTTTGTTGAAGTATTGTATATAGAAGCAACTTTTAATGTACTGTACCTAATCAATAATGACAACTTTAACCGACAATAGTACGAGTAATAAATTAGGTCTCAACTTACACCTACTGAAATAAAAATCCTGGTATGTTACAAGAAAAGTTCTACATAAACATTAGTAATATACGAACAGTATGAGCTATCTAGTTACAACAGCAGAGGATCTGTCTAGTTTGGGATCAAAAGACTGCATGTGTGGGTAATTGTCACTCAATTCGAAACAAAACAATAAAATATTCATGCTAATGGGATAAACTTCACTAGAAATCACAAAACAAAACAAAATATTGAACGTATCGCTTCAACTGCAACGGTTACCTAATGTACTAATTCCAACCGTTCAGCCGAGTCAGCCTCTGACTGAATGTAACTGTTAAACAAAAGCGCGATTTAA